>JAQFZW010003667.1:0-12296 GCA_034687055.1 Heteromurus nitidus | reverse complement strand
CTTTTCAACCCTTACCTGATTAATGTTTTCTGACTCTGTTGTTGCTTCGGCTGCCAAAGTTCATTGTAGAACAACCCTTTCATGGGCTACGCAAACATAACCTCTCCCGATTCCTGGTCTCTAGGAAGAAATATTTTCTGCAGAGGGATTTATAAAAAAACCAACGAGGGCCCACATCATCTGCGGCCTCAAGTTAGAAAAAAGGGGAATTGTTGGACGAAGGGGAATTGTTTCCCTTGAAACAGGAAATCCTCAACCTTGTTCTGTCCGCCCAGAATAAAATAAGCTTAAGGAACTATTTCAGTTGGAAAAAAATGCTTCCCAATCTTTTTGACTTTTTCTTTATTGTAAAAGCCCTAACCGTGTAAGTTGCAGCCAATACAAGAGAAATCAACTGTGTAAAAGTGTGAGAGAAAGCAGGGGAAAGCTAAAGAAAAAACTGCATTGGAAACAACATATACAAAGACTTTGCAATACTTTCCTTCATCTTGAACTGACTTTCCACGTCGTCCACGCAAACTTTACAACAGGTACTGGGGCATTTTAAATAATATCTGAATTGGAACTATTCATTACTGTAATAATTATCAGTGATCAGCGAACGAACATAAAATTACAGCCTACGTCCTCCTGAAATAATTATAATCGCAAGATATATGTGCAACTCACATGCCACCACTCGTGACTAATATAAAAAGAGTATACTTGAAAAAGTGCGATTTTTCCTTGTTGTGTTTCCACCACACGAAGATATCCAAGATATCTTTCCCTTGTGCAGTATTTCAGCGAGTAAATTAGTCAGTGAACAGTTGAACAGCGGTTAAAAGCTGAATTTGTTGCTTTAGCTTAAGGCTGTCATCTTGAATGTGAGTGCCTTCTCATCGTCTATATACAATTTCTTCTTCTCTCTTGGGCAACACGTATTTGCATAGTAAAAATCGCAAGACTACTACACCATATTATTTCGAACGAAGTGTACTCTTTCTCTCTCTTGGAAAAATCTTTTGTTTCTCCAGACGTACGGAAGTATCCCCGAGAAGATTATAGAAAAGACTGTGAGTGTTTGATCAGCAATTTCGATCTCTGTATTTGTCGCATTTTTGTGAAACTCAGTGCGTTCGTGTGTGGGACGGGAGCAAGAGGAAAACAAAACAAAAAAATAAGCAACTACTGCATTCAGCATAAAAAAGCAATTTTTATTCAAGGACGAGAGACAAAAAAAGGAGGAAAGCAGAGACAAGCATAATAATAAACTGTTGTCCGCTACTCTGCCAACCATTAGATATTCTTTGTTTTCAATGTTTTCCGCGCGTGCAGTTGTCTGAAGGCGAGCTTTTGGAAAATTCCTTGTACATTTACTACTCGATTCGTTTTAGAGATTTATTAACCGTGCACAACTTCCCTTGTTTACCTTTAATCTTCGTACTAGTCGAGTGGAAACTTTCAGTGTGAATCGAGTGAAGCCGCTCCTAACACTTTCCCATTGTGAGATAAAAGCTAATCGGAAAACAAAACACGGTTGACACACTCTGGCACGTTTCTCCCTGTTGAGATCTTCCCTTCGTCACTATCAATTCAAGTTTAAAATTTTCAGTTACTTTTTTCCTCAACGAAGCTAATTTTTAGTGAAGGCATCCTCCACACGAGAGACGCAGCTTCGCTGAACGTTGTACATAAAAGGGGATCTGCGTGATAAACTTTTGTGTGGCCTACTTAGCTGGTGAAAACCTGTATTTTTCACACTGCCAAGCGGTTCCTGTGTCCACGTTTCCAGTGCGAGAGCGACATAACAAGAGAATTGGGTGTTTTTCTATTGCACTCTTCAGTCTCTAAAATTGATACAGAGTAATAGGAAGAGAGAGTGGGAGCAGCTCATTATTCTGACGAAAAACAATTCTGGTGAATCATAAACATTTTGAAAATTATCTTGCCGACGACGATGATGTTGCTAACAGGATCAATTCACTCATACACCTGTTTCCGCTGGTCGCTCCTTTTATGGATCGTGTTACTCTTTTGTGAAATGGCTTATCCTCAAACAGGTGAGTTGGATAATCACTTTCCTCCTTTCTACGAAAATGTTCCACTTTATTATGTTATGTTATAAGGTGTCCTTTTCATAATAGCCGAAGTATAATGTCGAGGTTTTTATCATCGGATACAGTGGATCCTCTCAAATTACTTATTGGTTTTGGGAAACCTTAAGAGTGAGCGTTACAAAAGGGGAATTGAATGGGGGCAAGTTGAGTCCTACTCTGAAAACCCTATTATGTTCATTTAGAAAGCAACAGTATATTAGCGCTGGCTGAGCTGGTTCAAGTTGCGAAAATTTCGTTCCGCTTTTTATGGCTGGATTGCATGCTAGTACCCATTTCTATCTTTTCAAAAAGCATACCTGATTGCCCCCTTTTTGCAAAAGCTACTTTCTTTCAAAATGTTAAATATTACTGAGAAGAGGAAATTTATTGAAATGGCTTGCTTGCTGACTTTCGGATGAAATTAGGACAGTTGTTCAGTTCAGAATTCATAAACCATAACAACATCAAGTTATCCCGTGTACAGGAGAGGAAACTAGTGGCAAAGTCAAAAGTGGGTTCGCTCACGAGAACCAACTTTATGTGGCAAAAACTTTACCTGATTAGCTTTTCAAAACGAACCGCAAAGTGAGGCGAGAGCGAGAGAGTTTCACGGAAAAATAAATCACGAGAATGCCGGAAACTCGAAACAAAAAAAGTAGCAGTAGTACGCACATTTTTTATATTATTTTATGTCTACCCGTACCCTCTTTTTTAAAAAAAAACAATAGCATGCATATGTATTAGATTAAATCAATTAGCTTCTATACCTTTGAGAGGAAAGAGTAGTGGAGACTCCGAGGCGAACAATTTTTTTTGACCATTTAAAACAAATTGTGAGCGGAGGGACTTTCTTTTCCTCAGGATCGCTGTTTATGTAAATATATGCATATTTTGTAAAAGTTTTCCCCGGCCATTACCATTCCAAGTTGGCCTCCAAATGTTTACTGCATCCCAACTCTCCTATATCCTTTCTCCATTCTCTCTATTCAATCCAGCAAATTTTTTCTCCAGTTAATCCTCTTTATTTGCAAGTGTGCAATGTGTCTCTTTGCGCTTCGTCTAGTCACCAGTGATCAAAGGCGCGGCGCGGCGCTTTTTGTTCATGACAACAAAAGTTTTCACTCTTCCTCCGATGACTAGGGTTACGCGCTCACACGAGAGCACGACAATCATGATACTATAAACTCGACTGGATTATCAACATTGTCATCGTCATCATCATCCCCGAGCTTGGAGAAAAAGGCTTGAATGCAAAATGTACGAGAGTGCATACGCACACACACACGACGACATGCTAATTTGAATGAATGAATCGAACTCATCTACGCGTAAAAATGTTAGTGGAATTATGATTATGGGATACTCTATCTATATGCATAATGCAAAGTACGAGCTCAGCACGCACGTGGATGAGTTTGATGATGATGACACGAAAAAAAAGTTTTAACCACACGCTCATTTACTCTGCTCTCGACTCGAACGAAATGAGTGGTGCGTACAATAGATATTAGCTTCATCTGCTCACTTTTCACTCGTTCTCCTCTCGCATCAAGCATTCATGTGCGGCTGGCAACTGGCAACTAGGATATACATATTGCACGAACACACACATTTCTATTAGCTAAAAGCTTAAAAGGCGATAGTAATAATATCCGCGTGTCATTCCCCTTTCGTCCTTCGTCAGTGGTATTGGCAAATTGAGTTAATTTCGCTGAGAAAGGAGGAAATTACTAGATGAGCGTCAACATCCCGAGGAGAGAGCAGAGAAAACGCAAGCCTGTCGAGCCATGGTTGTCTTTCGAACTTGTCGTATCATAAGCGAAAAAAAGTAGGAGAAAAAATAAACTTTTCCATCAAGTTTTTAGCTTCCCAACTATTATCAATAGTTCACCTTATGTGTGACTTAAAGAGGTTTTCTCTCTTCTTCTTCTTTCGTGGAGCTGCTGTGAACTGTGCCACATACGAGGAGGATATATTATGTGAGTATGATGTGCGAGGCAATGGAGTGAACACCGACTTTTGTGTTTGTGTGGAGAGATATTAGCAGCACACACTCGAGCCTGGGTTTATTGTTGCACACCACACACCACCATATTTTTTCTTTCTTTCTTGCCTAATATTGTTTGCTTCAAGAACGTAAAAATGTATTACGGAGCGGAGGTGAGGAGGAGGAGGGAGTGAACAGGTCGGGTTAAATTGGGTGCAATATGCTGTGACTAATTCACTTCTCTTCAAACCACTCGCTTCTTCCCTTTCTTCTCTCTCGCAATCATTTTTTTTCACTCGCTCCGCTACCAAAGTATGAATAAGCAGAAGAAGAAGAAGAAGCGAGTATAAAATTTTTGTAACCAAGAAATTGCGAGTTTGTGAGAAAAATAGGGAAAAAATATATAATAATTCATGTGTGCTCTTGCTTTCCCCGTAAGCTGAAATCTTGTTTGAAAGGCATGGGGCATGAAAGGATACACTATTTTTTCTACTTCAAAGGCAAGCAGCCAATGTTTACTTCGATCATGTGAAATCTATGGTTCATTGGGCCACGAGCGGACCTAGAAGGGCTCGAGTGGAGAAAATTGGAGGAAAGCTAAACACATTAGAGTATGGATTTCATATATGCAATTCAATAAATAATGTGATTTCACATCACCTTCCCCAGCTTCCTCTTTATCTTTCCTTCTACAATTTAAGGGCTTAGATACAGAACGTCAAGTTGCCTTTTGTATATAAAAAATGTATCCTCGCGCTGAGCACTGCCATCTTCTTTACCTTATTGTTTCTTTCCGATTCTTTCTCGTTGGGAGGATACTTTTCTCTTCTCCTCCGCAAGACTCGCTTGTGCTAATAAAGCATGAAGCAAGAGGGAAAATATTAGAGGAGAAAGTTGCTTCGTTGCCCAATTTTCATGATTATTTACATACAGAGAAAACTTTTTCCTCTCTACTCTTATATAAGGATCGCAAGGGAAAAAAAGTTTCCCTATAGAGATAACTTTCCTTTCAGTGGAGAATCGGCGGGAGACTAGACAAGACAGATAAATGTAGCCAGAGACGAGCATACTTTCCCCAATATTCCAAATTTAATCTCTTCTCATTTTATTGGTTATTTTAGTTGTTCTAACGTAAATCTTTCATGTCAACTCATTAAAAAGTTCATTCTCAATTTAGCCAAGTTTGAGAAGAAGAATATGGGAAAAAATACCCTGTCAACCCTGGGATCAGGATGGGAAGAAGAAGAAAAAGTTCTCCGAGTCAGAGTAGAAAATTTAGTGTGCAACATGACAGCTATGAAAGTGACATGGGAAGGGAGTCTAACATCACGTCCTCTACTTTCGCCCAGTCTTACCAAAAATAGGGGAAACTTTTTTTATGAGACACACAAGTGTCATCCACGAGGGGATGAGTACGGCCTTGAATTTTATTTTCCCCGACAGATTGTACACATATTTTAAAATGGGAGCTGCCATGATAATTGCTTGTGTGTGTAGGTGTTGTGGGGACTATTTAGACACAAGTAAAACTTTTGACCTACATTTTCCTCTAAGCTGGCGTCAGGTTCCCGTCAACAGGTAACTCAACTTGTCATGGTTCGCGTAGAGCTTTATTCTCGCAATATGTGAGAGTAATCTTCCATGACTACTAAAAACCTCGCTGTCACGACAGTCAAGTTGTAAAATTTCTCACGGCCATTGTAATCTTCCTTGAAACCCGAGACGGTACGTAGTTATAACTTGCCAACTTTGAGGAGGAGCCGTCATGCTCTTTCTACTCACCTGACATTAATAATTAATAGTGATGCTTTTGATGTTGTCTCCGTTTCTAAATTTAATTTGTAAATCTGTGCTACTTTCTTATTTTACCCAACTCGTCAATTTCACTCCATCTCAAGCATGACAAAGATGATAATTCATATAACATTGTTACGCACCGTTGACATTACGGGGGCGTTGTGTCACTCTTCTCAGACTGAACTAAATTAAAACTTTCAATTCTTCGTAAAAGAAATGGGGCCAAGTTTGTAATTTCTCCATTTGTTAGCGCCATTTACGACATTATAATTGGCTAATCAAGTACTTTCGGTGTAACTCATTAATTAGCTATTCCATATAATGTAAATGCGCACGTTTAAAAAAAAGTATTTTGAACACAATTTCAGTTTTGTTCGTAAATGAAATGACAAAGCGAGTAGCAGATTAGAAAGTCGCCCACGATTAACAACCAAGGGAGAGAAAACTATATTGACACAGTGAGTCTAGTGTCATCATATACCAACATCATCGTTTTTTTAGCATACTTGCCTCCGCTTCCTTGATTACCTCTATTTTCTAGCCATTTTCCCTCCTGATTCCAAAAGTAACCACGAGAAGGACTCTGATGTGATAAATAACTACAAGTTAATGAAAAGTTCGCAATCATGCGAACTCATACAGCTGGAGACTATAGTGTCAGGTCACAAATCTCCAAGTACGAAGTGTGTGATGAATAAATAACTAATGAGGCTTGCCTGTAAGGAAGGGAGAGGTCTCACAAGGGAAAGAGGAGGAGGAGAGGTCTCACAAGTTCACCATGAAGTAGTATTAGGTGATTCGCACAATCTCTTCAAGTCTTTAAGTTTTTATGATACATGTCTACAATGCGAGGGATCCTCTCACTAATTTACAACCATCATTCATCGCCCTTAACACATACAAAGTTACGATGATGAAGGTTTTCAACAAAGTCATACAAGTTTTCTTAGCGTTGCTCCTCTACCACCGCCACTCCTTAACTTACATGCTGGATTTTCTAATAGCTTTCTACATAGCATCACACAATATCGCCAGGCGTCATCACAGAAACGAAAAGCTCCCATGAATGGGCGGGATGAGGAGTGGGCAATAGTGAAAAGCAAGGGAAGGGAAAAGGGACCAGGACGAGAGAAGAAGAAGAGTAGGTACCGGATGCAAAACTTAATATGCGTGTACGTGTCCTATCATTCATGCCAGACTCCAATTTTAAGAGTCATAAACAGCGTGACGCTATTATTTTTGCGCTATTTTACACGCTTTAAAAAGGAGAAAAGTGCCCAATAAAAAAAGTTCCCTGTGACGGAGTGTATATACTCGAATGGTATGTGGATAAATAAACAAATGTGTATGTATGTATCTAGTTTCTCAGTCTCCTTTTGCCTCTAGTCTCTCTTTCTCTCCTCTTCGAGTCCTCATGATGGATTGCTCTACGCATATTCTCTAAACAAAGTGAGAAATTCATTTTATTCCCAGCTCGCCTCCATCCATGAGTCATGATCATGTCATAATGTTGTGTGCATGCTGCCAGAACTAAACTAATATAACTTGCTTCCTTCCCTCCCTACAACACACATTTCTTCTCGTACTGACCTGCTAGAGAAGTTTTTTTTTGTAGGATGAGCGAGAGAAAGAGGAAAGGAGTGGAGGAGAGTGTTTTGTAGGTGTTGAATATTTTCCACTCCTCTCTCACTGATGAAAGCACATAAAGAAAGAAGAAGAGTGTAATAAAAAAGCGGTTCATGACTTTTGAGATCATGCTCGGCACGTTATGCGGTGCTGGCGTGAGAGAGGTGCAGAAAATTCATTACATGAATGAGTGAGCGAATGAATGAATGAACGAGTGGATGAGTTTCCATCGGAAATACGTTTCACACACACACACAACATATTTATACACAACTTTCTCTAGTGCACCAGCTTGAAAGTAAAAAAAGGATGTGGCGGAAGAGAGAGAGAGAGAGAGAGAGAGAGAGAGAAAATAGCACAAAATGCATAATATTTTCCCCTCCTCCCGATGTTTACTCTTTGCCACTGCCACTGTGCTCCAGCTGTGGAGAAACGAATGAAGAGGAAAATCCATTCACGTTTTTCTGTGGACGCTCCAGCGTCCTCTCCCCCCTCGCTCACTCTTGTTCCAAAAGAGAGGCAAAGTGTAGTAGCGGGGAAAAAATGAAAAATAGTTGAACAGTGGAGAATGGCTTTTTCTTATGAAATATGCAGCCGATCAATCCTGTGCCATATTTACAGTGACAGGGTATGGGCGAAACGGTAAAAAGGAAACGAATGGCTTATGATTTCATTCTCCTATTTTTCCTTTCACTTTCTTCTCATCCTCCCTTTTTCTTCCTCCGTTTGCTGGTCAGTAGCCTGAAACCGAACCATTAAGCTAACTTTCTCTCTCTCTCTCTCTCTCTCCCTGTGTCGTTTCGCTTTCGCACAAATTTTCACAAGGAGGATAAAAATGAGCGGAAGGACGACAAGGGAAAATGAACGAGATGGTCGGCGAGTGAAAAAGTCTTGCTGGACTGAAATATTATATGGCGTTCTGCATCCATCCAACCACCGAACCGAAGTATGCGCGTAGGTTTCCCCTTGCAAACAGACCTAGAATGCACATTCTGCATTGTGAAAGTCTAGTTTTGCGTTTTCTCTCTACATGACTTATGCGCTCACACACTTCACCGTGTTTTTAGACGGTATGGAGTCTTATGGAAAAGTAAGGAAGTCTTGACGTCTTCCCGTATCAAAACGCATTCAGAAAAAGAGGTACATAGTATAAAATTCGATCCTCATCTTTCGCTGTGTTGACTACCTACCATTGCGTGCATTTCCCATTCAAGATTTTGTGAAAAGGGAGAGAAAGTCAATTGTCGCCATATGTTCCAGAAAAGTACCATATTTTCCAGCTCGCCTCGTTACTTCCCCTAGTTTGCGCCGCCAAGCATTCACGTTGCTTCTGCTACGATAAGGGACGGACTTAGAAAACCCTTTCCCTGATGGAAACTATAGGGACTTGTACAAGTGTGTCATTAACAACTTGACTTTAATTTCGTAATGACGGGGCATTAAGTGAAGGCGTATGAAAATGACTTTTCGATTTTACCATCCCTTTTACGACCATTCCTTCACTTACTTATTTATGGAGAGTGTCCATTTCTGCATGAAATATATACCATCTTACTTTTGTCAAAAAAAAGTAAAAGGAAGAACATTACAAAAGCTGTCAAAAACTGTGCCCAAATCAATTTTCCATTTTCTGTCCACTTGTTTATGGAAATGTTTTAATCATAATTGTCAAAAGGAAACGGAAAGGTTGTTTTTTGCTCGCATTAATAAAAGAATTGGACACGTCATTTATCCTTGTGAAGAGCTTGCTACCGTAACTTCCGCCAACTAGCTCATTTCTGGCAGACTGAACAATGACCAGTTTCCTGAACTCTTGTGTTCATACCACATTAAGATCCTCCAGACGGTGACGGGACCTTGTATCACCGAGCGAAAGCGGAGACAAAAAATGGAATAGTTCTCATTGTTTCCGTAACACATATTTTATGGTTTTTGAAGGACGGAATGTGATAGTGAGAGTGAGAGAGAGAGAGATGAAACTTTCCTCGGAGACATTATTAACTTGCCCAGTAATCATAACGGTCACCTCTCAACACTCCCTCTTTACGTCCAGTTGGTCTAGTAAAGTATCCTGAAATACAATTACCTAATCTTTGCGCACATTTCCAGCCGTGCTTACAAGGATGTTGGAAGGGCTCCTTTCGAGATTTTTGTAGTGGCCATAGCATTACATATTTATGTGGTGACAATTTGGCCATTGGCCATCACACTCCTCTCTTTTAGTTGATCCACGATCATCTATTTTAATGCTCCTATTACTGATGTTACCTTCTCAAGGCGTGAGAGACCATTTTACCAAGACCTCTCCACAAAACTCACTCACCGTGCAGAACCAGAGAAAAAACACGTACATGTATTTTTTGTGTGTGTGTGTGAGAGAGAGAGAGTTACTTACTTCCATCCAGCATACATATTTTATTAAGTACTTCCACAAAATGGCGGTGCTCCTCTCGAAACGTCTCTGTACAACCCTGGCACATTATCATGTTATGAGGCTATTGGATGTTCTGCGACAGGGATAATGTTGAATACATATTCTCTTCAAGTCCATGGCGTCGCATGGAAGAGGCGAAATAAAAACAAACTTGTACGTATTCAAGAGAGTATGGTGGCTGGGTCAAGGATGGTCCATGAAATGCAATGATATTGGGCCAATTGCCAAAGCAAACGGTGGTATGCTCCTGCATT
Source organism: Heteromurus nitidus (assembly GCA_034687055.1). Taxonomy (NCBI): domain Eukaryota; kingdom Metazoa; phylum Arthropoda; class Collembola; order Entomobryomorpha; family Entomobryidae; genus Heteromurus; species Heteromurus nitidus. The sequence continues at coordinate 2,120 of JAQFZW010003667.1, read as the reverse complement.
CATAGTGACCAACGGAAGGGAGGGAAAAATGTATTATATTTTTACTTGTGGAATAGTAAATACGCGCATATCTTCACTCGGAATAGTAAACAGGGGAAAGTAGATATGAGGAAAAGTTTTCCGCCTTTGTTCATTTATTTTCTCCAGGATGTATATGAATCTTCATCTGTTTGTATGTGCATTATGGGCATATTCCTATTCGCCCAACAGAAAGAATAAATAAAGTCATATCAGAATTGGAGCTGCAAAAATGGAGCTCCATCTCTCTCTCTCTCTTCCCCTTTTGCTTTCTTTCTGAGAAAGAAGGAAAAAAGTTGGTGTAAGCAAATACCCAACGCTTGATAGAAGCTTACATAAAAAAACGTGGAGAATCCCAAGGGATCCTTTATCATTCCAAATAAAGGACACTGAAAAAAGAGGAACTGAGTGCGATCTATCTTTCATAACAATAATAACAATAATGCCAGAATGCATAAGATGATCATCGACCCTCTGAGAAGGGATATTTATGTGTGTACCTTAGGAAAAAAAGTTAGCCTTTCTCCGGAAATACTTCATTCAGTTCATTCGCTTTTCTCTTTTCTCAATGCCTGTTTTGAGGTAGTTCTCTTTGTGTGGTTGGTGTCCCGAGTAAATGGGTGGTCGGTGAGATGGAAAAAGGAGTATGTCAGACAATACACACACTTCCGCTAAACTAGCAATAGTTTTCTCCCTTCCAGGTATAGATTGTCCGTGGAGAATTATGTATGTGTGTGAGTGAGTGTGTGTAGGATGCATGCGCACGTACGAAACAGGGGGAAAATGAATTCTTCCCTCCAGACATTTTTATACCATTACCCACTGCTCGTAATCTTGCTCTGATGTGTGTACATATGTATTATGAGAGGCATGCCAGTGTGAAAGTGTTCGGAAGCTTGAGCACACAAGACACACACCTCTTTTCGCAGAAAAATAATGTGCCCTTGGTTCGTTTTGAATTGTCGATTACTTACCCTTTTCCGGGGGAAAAAACTGAGGATCTATATAAAAAAATCCTGAGCGTACGTATGTACTACATGAATCCATGAGAGTTCCTTTTGCCATTCTTTCTGACTTGTCACAAGTCTCACGGGAGTTGGAATAACTTTATCAGATGTGAAGAGAGGTGTGTGGCGTGGCATTTGAAAATAATGAAGTTATTCATGTGAGTGAACTCTGGGAAAGAGGACTCATTTGTCAACGTTTACCATTTCACTTCGGAGCGTGAAATTCAATCATGCGAACTTTGATTTAGGACAACCGTTTTCACCACACAACCAGAACCTTTTTTCTTCTTCCTATTTTTGCAAACGGCAACTTGGAGGATAAATTGAGACGATTGTTTTCCACCTGTTCCAAAAGGATCCACTGGGGATGACTCAAACCAAATGATAGGATTCTAGGCGGTTCAAGAATATTGCAGGAAATAGATTTTTGCGATTGGGTTTGGAAATACTGCTTGAAAAACAAATATAGGTGAATCGACAACGTACATCGATTTTTATACGTTTTTAAACAGGCATGTACCCCCCCCCACCACCTTAGCTCCTGTCAGTTAACAAAATTCCGCTCAGTGTCTTCCGTATTGATTTATTCGTCGGCAAATTGTTGATCCCGTTTTCTGTGATGAAACTGTTATTGATATACGAAGATTATGTAATATCTATTACGAATCTAGGTCTCGAGGCCCTCAATTTAGGTATTGTCGTTCTCACTTTGTCTTTTTCAAGTATATAACATCGCATCAATGCATTCTTTTGTAACAAGATATACATACAAACTAAATGTGTTAAATGACACAAAAGGAAATTTGAAGGATTACGAAAAAGTAGTTCACATTCAACAAAAGAAGTAAAGCACTTGGCAGGATAAATTTATTGTTTTGTCAACTTTCTTCTCCACTCACAAGGGAAGGTTTCCAGTGGGGTCATTCAGTTACACTTACGAAATATAATTTCTGGGTCAATTTTTAACCCTGAGTACAGATCTGACGTCATTAGTCTGTATTATTCAGGCATTTAATTGCAATTTCACAATTAAAACTTTTAAATTCGCTTGCGCGCTGCCATAAGAAGTAAGGCATCTGGCTATGCATGAACGAT
>JAQFZW010003666.1:0-12297 GCA_034687055.1 Heteromurus nitidus | reverse complement strand
TTGGTTAAAGCGCCTGTCTAGTAAACAGGAGATCCCGAGTTCGAATCTCGGTGGTGCCTCGGCAAAACTTTTTTTGGTCCTTTTCGTACTTGAAACGATTTAGTTTATTTGACAAATGCGTATCTTCATCTGGCATTTCTCATGCTGTATGTGTGGGGTTAAGAATAATATTATGTGGCAAAATGACCAAATCACGTACTCGAAGCATGCGAACATTTATTGTCAATTGGAATTTTTGTAATAAAAGCTGCATTTTTTCCGAATATTCTCGATGAAATGATGGAGATATTGTGTCCTTGTGCTGGTTGTAGAAATGGGGAATACAGCAGCTAAAGCGGGCAAACAGGAAATGAAGAATCCATCGGTGACTCCGACTCCTCCAGACCCGGCGCTGAAACCTCCAGATCGTCCACATGAGTCAGGCGAAGGAATTCGGTCGTTGAAAACGAGCAGCATATTCAGGACGCTCAACTTTGAATTATATGCAAAACCTGTAAGTACCGTAACTCAAACTCAAGTTCCATTCGTTCCTTTTATATTCTTTTATGTTCTTCATTTCATAAATTATTTTTGCTCCATTCATTCTTTGTGTCGTTGGGAGTTGAATATATGAGATTTGATTTTTCTCATGCATTTATAATCTCTCTATTTTTTTCCTCAGAATAAAACAGTAATGTTTATTGGCGTTGCGGGTTTCACGCTGTGTGTTGGATACTTGACGTATTTGAATTATTATCACCACGATAAGAATGAGTTTTACGAAGCCTTCGCTGAAGATGGGACAAAAATTTTACGACCCAAGAAGTCCCGATGGGATTCCTAAATTCAACATGGGCATGCTACTACTTCTCTACTGGTAAAAAAAAGTAATTTTCTCATACTCGACAAAATTCGTTGTTACTAAAGTCATATCGTGTACATATGCAATGTACATAAAATGCTGCTACGTATTTTTCTCGGGGCTCACCCATATATAATATAGCTACACATTTTTTTTGTAAAAAAGGAATGAAAATGTTTGTTAAAAAGGAAATAAATGGGCGTACCGGAGGGTATGCATAGTCAATTTTATTTCCTTGGAATGGAATGGAGTACTGGAGAATCTCCACTAAAATTCGGATGCCGGTCAAGTTTTTTCTTGGGCATTCGCATGCATTGACATATCGTCTCCTGGGGAAATTCTAACTTTTCAGGAATGAAAATGCATCATCATCTCTTTTTATCACTTCATATTATCACAGTATAACTTCCTGCCAAACCCATTGAATGAATAAAAATCATCCAACGAAACAACACGTTTATGATATCAGGTCCATTTTATAACACACATATGCACACATATCCATAATATAACTCGGCTACTCACAATCAGTATCTCGACCTGCACATCAATAAATGGATAGTTTTAAAAGCATTAATCATCATTTGGCCTGTATTAATGAAAACAGATATAAATATGTCAGGTTTCCTTGAGAATGATGGAGCTTACTATCTGTAGTTCAGCCAAAATTAGAGAAAAGTGGTTAAAAGTTTTACGACTCTGCCTGATATTATCCACGTATTTCGTTCAAGGAGTCATCTGAGAGAGTCTACTGCAGCTTGCTCATAAAATTGAGTTTACATAACCAGATAACCATCTTGTCATTGTCAACGTCTGTCGGTCTGTCTCCGTTGTTGTTAGACAAAACCATAAAAGACGAAACTTTATGGGATTGGTGTTATTTCAGGCTCGTTTGGCGACATATTGCGCGCCTTCTCCGTTGCCGACGTAACGAAGCAGAAAAGTCTTAATTCTGCAATAATTTGAAAGTAAGACATAATAATGGACTGAAGCTGATGTTGGTCGTAAAATGAGCGCTATACTTCATGCAAACATTGCATAAACAACGCACATTAAATGAACTGTTCTTTCTAATCTTTTATTTTCCAGTACGTCTCATTTAAGTCATTATGACTATTACCACAACATTTATCATTAAACACATGCCGAGATGTCAGTCTACTTTTGACAGTTTTCCGTCACGGCTTTAAGCCTGTAGCACTTATACGAACTTCAAACATCTAGCCCAAGCCCAATACGGTTCTTATTTTTTTTCCCGACTGCGACTATAATATCAAATCAAGTACTTCGATCTAATTCACAAAATGATTTCTACCATGCATACCTCTACTCAAATATATTTAACTTTTATAATTGGGACTTGGTTTTATTGTTGTAGCCGCAGCGTCCTACTTTAAATACTTTATATTGATTTACAGAAAAAGGCTGAAAATTTAATCGAAACTTTTCTCTTCCAATATAATCTACTTACAAGAATTAAGTTTGAAATAGTTGTTCCACTATATAATCCTCCCCCTCCAAGCCTTTAATGGGGAAAATGAACCCGCAGTAAAGGATACTTTTCCCAAACTTGTGGTGCGTAGGGAAGATGAATTCTTCATCTGATCTGAAGCAATGTTTGTTTGTGATATGAATGACTACTAGACGTTGACTACTCACTCCTTACTTCCCAGCTTTTAAATGACTATATCCCTTTGGAGTTGACTGGTGGTTTTTTGTGCGTCGGCAAAGTTCAAAATAAGACTTCGTTATGCGCCAATAAACATAAGGAAATAAAAGGCTCTTAAAGTTCCTCATGTACACCATACCATGACGACTGACTAACTTCAGAAAGGTTTCTCCGCCGACTCTCTTTCCATCTCATCGTCAGTATTCAGGATATAGATATGCTGTAGTATAATGTGATGGTGGCGAAGTAACTAGGAAGGACTTACTGGAAATGCTTGAAATTCCTCAAAATGAGTCCATTTGTGAGAAGTGGAAATTCCAGAACCACTCTTTACTCTGCAGCTTCCGCTCCACCTGCTACCGTTTCAACAACAAAAGCTCATACTAACAGGATGATGAGTAGTTGCGATGAGTGTTTCTCTCTTCCTGGACTTGGAGTGACTCTCTCTCTCTCCCTTCCCAGGTCTGGTGTTAGCCTGCTTCGTCTTTTTTTGGCTGGTGTCATTCCATTCAGGCGTCGTACAGTATACACACGCTCAGGTCATAATCACAATGCTTGCTGCTGCAATAACAGTAACAATAAATCCCCTCTTCTTCTTCCTCCTCCTCCTCCTCTTCGTCTTTTTCATATAGCATACAACGCCTGTTAGCACTTTAATAGTGCAAAACTTTCCCTCTACTTCATATGTCTTGGGTAATCTGGTCATACGAAAATCATGTCATCATCATCACACACAACATCAAAAAAGTTGTTTTTCTCTCTCCTCTTCCTGCAAAAAACTGGTGCAATGCGCCTCCATGAAAAAAAAACTAAAATAGACGATGACATAGGAAACGAATTTGCAATCGTTGGTCATGTCCCCAGAGTAAAAATATCCCAATGTTCGGAGAGAAAAACTGCATGTTCGTATTTTGGGATCGGATGCAATGAGCGTGAAGTAAAAGTACAACTGCATGAATCACTTCCCCAGCTGCATCTCCCCCGCCACTCTCAGCATGTTGTAAATCCAGAGAGAGAGTGGCTCATTTTTTGACAAAAACTTTTCCATATCCAGAGCGTCGACAGAAGAAGAAGAAAGTTGCAATTCGGTCGGGTGTTGTTGTGTAGTGAGGAATTTTTAAACTCTGGATTGTCTGGATCCGGAAGCTGGAGTACACAACCCCACGCGGGAGTAATGCCGTCTGGACTAAAGTTCACTTTACGGAATGAAAATCATCGCATTGCATTGTCATCACATTTCAAATGTTACATCTAATTCCACATTTTCATTTCCCGAGAGGAACGTCCTGAGTCCTGACACACTGAACTAGTTTAGTTATATAGAAGTTTTAATTTTAGATATGGAGCGAAAAAAAGTGTTGACTGCTGAACTATTTTTTAAGTGGACAGACACTATATACTCCAATCTTAGTTTAAAAAAAATCTTGCAGTTCATTCTTTCGACAGGGAAAAATAGGGCGTATGAGTACTATGAGTACCATATTAATCTCCCGTCAAAAAATTAAACTTCTCTAGCCAATTGCTCAAAAAAGTCTGAAAAAATGTCGCCATCTGCCCCTTCAAGCATATTTCAAGAGAAGCATGCAACGGAATAGATGTGAAGGCTAAATTTGTGAAAAAAAAAGATGAACAGAAATTTATTTACCCAAGGTAGAGAGTTCAGTTTCAGCCAAGTAATGAGAAGCGACACGCAAATTTCTTCAGGCTAAATAAATAAATTGTGGTTGTGGCCTCTTCCGTCTTTGTTCCCATTTTGTCTCCGCTCTGCAGATCCTGAGCGTGTATACAGTTGAAAATGTAAGGGATGATATGATGAGAAATGTGTAAGAAGCATACGATTCTTCTCATGTATTGTTAAGACGCACAAAAGAACTTCTCTAATGGAGTACCGTTTGTCTTCATGACATCACAGGACGACGAGAGAGAGAAAAAAACGGACTCTAGAGCAATGGGTATGGGTATCGTTTCTTTTTCAAATGGCAAAAAATAATCCTCGTTCTAAGATTCCTTTCTACACTTAAATATGACAGACGTAGCGCACATCATACATCTTTCACCCACCCACCCACAGCATTCACTTCAGCTGCAAATCTAGAAATCCAGAGAGAGAAACGGTTCTTGTTCACGCATCCATGGCTACGAAAATCTCACCGAGTAGTCTTATTCATGTTTACCTTCTAATATATTGAGTATGAACTCGAGTCACAGCCTGGTAATCTACACCTACAATTACGTACGTATGCAAATTCGGGGAACATTCCACCGTGGTAATTATTTGGCGTTTAAATTAGATATATTCATACAAACACACATTCTACCACAATTAAAATTTGACTTCACTTTCCATATGAAGATGGCTAACCCACATTCCACTTTGAACGCAATGTAGTATTTAAGAATTCTTTATCGGCTGTCAGTATTCGTTGTGAAGATTTAAATAGTTTGAAACCTGCAACAACACGCAAACAGCCCCCAATTCCGTAAATCAGGAACTTCTTGGACGTAATTAAATTTGTATGTTTAGGGATGCGTGCTGTCTGTTAGCATGGAGTTTCTAAATGTAAATCTAACATATCTTTACAAATCAAGTAATGTCATAGAAATTGCAACCTGCAATTATGTAAACCTTTTATTTATTAGGTGGTACGATTTTCAAGCTGTTCATGAACGTTACAAACAAAGATGCTTGACTGCGGTTTAAATTTTCCTCGTTGTATGAAATAAATAAATATATAGCTCTTATCTCATCATCATTCATTAATTTTAGAGCTTATTTACTGGTTGTCGTTATCTGAGTATGGAGTCCACACTGAAGCTGAGCTGAAGCCAAGTCCAACCTGAACTATTGGCTTCCCAGTTCCCACCAAACCAAGTCATGACAGCTATTTCCAGAGTGCGTTCACCCAACTAAAAAGCATTTTCACATTGCTCGAACATTTCCATCCCCTACAAATTTCATAGTTCTTGTAAAACGTCAGTCAAAAACTTAAGCAAGCCGAACTTTGAACGTAGAATGTTCTCTTCTGTGTGCATTTACTCATTCGACTAGGACTACAGAAAACAATCTGCAAGTATTGTTCAGGTTCCTTCCTCAGAGTTCAACTCAAGGAAAAGGTATTTTTGTTTGTTTTCATGTTGCACGCCTGATGTTTGCTTCTTTTGATAGTTTGGTGATGTTATTGTTATCGTCGTGCATACCTTTCAAATATGGCTTTTACTTGAGTGGTGCACTCACTCTTGGTCGTCATGATTGACATGCATGCATCATGCATGAGTTACATTTCTCCGTTTGCATATTATCATCATCCACATCTCTCCCTCTCTCATCTCTTTTCTTCTTCGGTGGAATGGGAAATGAGTAAACCATACCCAGACGCATCGAGACAAGGCAAGCAAAAAGTGTAAGAAAAAAAGGGTGAACAATGGTGATCACTGCTCAGGCGAACTCCCTCAAGTCCTCACCACAAACAAAGCGAAGATGAACAGCAATAAGGCACGCATATAAGAGCTCTCTCTCTATTTCTCGGATCTCTACGCTCTAAGCCTAATGGAATGAATTAAGCCAAGTGTATAAAAGCATTTGCCCAGTTATTATTTAAAACTTAGAGGATTGCCTGGCAAAATAGTGATGTACGCAAGAATGGCCTCAGTTTGAAGTACGCCTCGCAGAAGTACATCAAAATAATTCGGTTGAAAACCCTTTGAATCTCCGCATTCATTTCATAAAAAAATGCAACACTAAATACCTACCCACTCGCCCGCACCGTGGTCAACGCAGTCTACCTACCTTCAACCAAGGCAAATCTTGTAAAACATCAAGTTCCGTTTGAAAAAAAACGCAAGACATGCGGAGGGCTAAAAATGTGTCTCTAGCGTGTGTCAGCTGGCACTCGTAACTGTGACTTATTCTTCTTACTCAATGAAAGAGTGACACAACACGACTATTCACTAGCACAAAATTCCTCCTTTTTTGTTGTTGTAGACAAAAACTTTTTTTTTCATGCAATTTAGACGCTCCTCATGCTCAAGTTCACAGGCAGATGTAAGGCATACACACACACAAGTGCATGTAATTCATAGGTTTAAGAGGTAACTGTCATTTGTGTGACTTTACAATTTTTTTCAGCGTATCCAAATCCACCCAGAATCCTCCTCGAATATCAACACGTTCCCACTTCGTACTTTACCTATAAACAAAAAAAGGAACAAAGTTGTTTTTCAACTGAATGACGAGAAAGGAGAACATTGTTAAATACCAGGGATTCTCATGCAAAAATATATCTTATGGCAATTACGCTAGATTCTAGGAGACATTGAAGATTGAAGGTGGCTCCTTCATCTCTACTTTATGTAATGGTATATAGCCCTCATTATAAATATGTTACGTTTAAGAAGCACTCACCGAAGCAAAGTCTCCCCCTCTGTCACCATTTTTACATATATCTATGTATTCTCTGTTTAAAGTAACTGTCCCTCGTTTAGCATCACCCTTCTTCCCTACATCTTCACAAAATGCATCATAATTGAATTAGAATTCAGCCCTTGTTTACTCTGACGGTGTAAACGCAAAAGCAAACCCGAATTAGTCAGAAGGAGACTTGTAACTATGACAGATTTACAAAGTACACACGACGGAGAGACGCGAACTTCTTCTTCTTCTCTCTGATTAACAATTAGTTCGTCTCTGATAAAAATCGGAGGACCATCCCAAGCGCATATTAAGCAAACACAAGAAAACGGACGACAAGTAAGTAAGTAGAAAAAGGTGACATCTTGGAAATAAGTACGTACGTGCTTCGACAAACATTATCGTAAAAAAGTGGAAAGCGGAAGAACTACTCCAACTCCCTCAGATGGTGTGTTAATGGTGTTTTTTCTCCCTCTGCTGATATGTAATAACTTTTTTTCCTCCCAACTCCATTCTTGATTCTATTGCAGAAGTGGATAGATACGTGTCGCAAGTAGTGTTTTGCGGAAATAAATTTTCAGAGGAAAAAAAACACTATATATGTGTGCTTCGGCTTCGGCACGGTCACAGAAAAACTGACCTTAGATTAAAAGTTTACGTTCTGGAAATCCCCAGCATTATTCAAGAGTTCTATTCCTCCTTTACAGAGAAAAGGGGAAAAAGAGAAAAGTACGTAAAGAAGACATGAGAGAAAAAGTACGTAAAGAAGACATGAGAGAGAAAGTTCGTTATGTGTTTTAGTTGCTTGTTATTTATTCGCAAGTGAAAGAAGGAAGAAAAAAAGTAGTGAAAAGTGTGTGTAGAATACACTTTTGAAGCAGTACTTAAAAAAGGAACAAGTGTCGAGAGGAAGTGTCCTGATAGATACATACAAAACTTGCTATTTACGCTTCCTGTTCGTGCTTACTGATTTCCTCTGTGTTTTCTCTATATATCTGCTTTCCAGACTTCCAGACGAAGAAAGTTTATACCTTCTTACCCTTCAGTTGTCCGTAAACACATATATATTATGCACAATGAACACCTACCAGCGTATTTCCTCCTTCACTTTCGCAAAACTGATAGTACGTAACTTCCTCAACAGGAGTCCCTTTTTATATCTATGAATATTCGTATACAGACTTGCAAGGGAACACCCTATTGACACCGTGCCAGAAAGAAGGGAGAAGAGAAAAAATCTTGAATAATCGTTCTCATCCTTTTCCCATGAAATGCGTACTCCGACTCGGAGTGAGGCGAGCAAAACTTTCTGCCTATATGACCGAATCGAATATATGGTGAAAGGTTTAATCGAACAGAGTCTATGAAGGAATCTTTATGATTTACAGTTTCCATCTTGACAGTATTCTCGTGTAATCCGTCAAGTTTTTTTTCACTTTGCGAACTTGATTCCTGTAATCCTTTAGGATTCCAGGTTTGGCTGCTGGCACAAAACTTTGTGTGTTGTCTTCGTGTGTGTGTGCTTCCGTGTTTTATTACATGTGCTTTGCTCACACCCAGCCAAAGAAAACCACTTGTTCTTTTCTCCCAATATTATTGTAAAAGAGATTTGTGATCATGAACCTTTTTTTCTCGCTCCAGTGACAAATTCGAAAATGTAGTGTTAGAGTCGAAGTGAACATATAATAATAAACTGGTCTCACGACGTTCATATTGTCACATGGACTTTTATCAAGTTAATCCTCCTCGAAAACGGTAAATCGTCTTTGGCCGCGTGGAAGTTGTGTGTGTGTGTGAAAAAAATGTGATTTCTTTGATATATCTACGCTGACAGATTTTACTGTGCTCTCTGAGAGTAGAGATTTATATCTTTATGACTTCATCTTCCACTTCCACCGTTTCGAAGCGTGCACGCCAAGTGGTCATGGATTCGAGGAGAATCTCCGCCGCGCTGGGCTTCACCTTGTTGATAGCGTGTGTAATTGGAGTTATAATCCTTATACACAACAGTGGCTCGACGAGAATGACGTCTCATCAGAATCTCGGGACGGATCACATAATTTCTTGGAACGCGAAGGTAATCGGATGAAGAGAGCGAGAATCTAATAATAGCGAGTTTAATCTGTCACACAATTGATTTCTTTTACTTTGTCCATCCAATGTAAAAGCATCATAGATTTATATTTCTTTTATCGTTTGTTTCTCAGGATGGCTTTGCCAACGATCCCAATTATCATAGCTCCCAACCGACAATGCAAGAGGTGAACGAGTTAGCGGATGAACTTCATCGACTCTTGTCTTCCAAGGCGAAAGTTGTAAAAGGATCGAAAGCTCCTGTCATGGTATCGGCGGTAGCGAACGGCAAACAGAGAAGAAACGGCACCGTCGACGGGCAAAAGAGTTCCGTAGTGACGAAGGCGAGTATAAGCGCAATCAATTACAGCATTGTATCCAAACAACAGAAGCCTCATGGAGGGGTTCTCCCTGGAGGACTACCACCGTCAACAGTCGCAACAAAGCCGTCCTCGTCGCCATTACCTCCTCCATCCTCAACGTCTTCATTACAAATACTCAACACGAGTGGCAAGGAAAAGGCACAGCAGCAGTTTGAGATACAGCCGAGACACCGAGGAGAGCCTCCTCATCAGCAGCAACAACAACAACGTCACCAATATCACGGTGGTAGCAGAAACCCGACGAGTCACAATCAGCATCAATATCCGGGTCAACACAGTCCTCCTCCAGAAAGTGCCGACACTGAGCCAATACGGTCATCCTCTTCAGGAAAGGAAAGAGGAGGCTCACACGATGATTTGTACACGATGTCTTGGCTCCCATCCATGATTTCACCAGGCGTCCTACCATCAAACAAGCAACAGTATCATCATCAGCAGCAGCAGCACCAACACCACCGCCACAACCAACGGCATCCCCACACAACGATAAATGAGGAGCTTGACGGCGCTAAAGAGAGCACACTGCCATTACCATCTATTTCACCGGGTCTCCTTCCCATCAAACATGTGCACAGTGGAAAGGAGTCGTCGTCGTCGTTCAAACGGAATCATCATCATCCCATGGCCACTTGGCAACAACAAAAACAACCACTTGGGCCCCCATACAATCACAACAGCCCACAACGGGAGGATGAGGACTTCCTCGAGTATGACTTGTCGGAGGAAGAGAGCGACGACTGGGATGGGAATGATGTAGAAACCGATAACAATAATGCTGCTCATCCCGGTGACGAGGAAGAGGAGGAGGAGGACGAGGAAGAAGACGACTATGAGGATGCGGAGCCGAAAAATTTCAGCGCTGAGTTGGAGACTTTGCTCGATCTGGCAAATCATTTGTATACTTCAGGAGCCAACGGTTCAGCCTTCCAAGGATTTTTAAAAGTATGTAAGCTCACGCATGTGGACCCAACAGTTTTAGTTAAAAAAATATATAAATTCCCTTTTCATATTTGCCTTTTTCGCTTGTAGCAAATGCTGGCATGGCATATTTTTTGGTGTGTGTGTACCATTTGCTCAAGGCTATTGTGGAAAGGTGTGCAATTGAACGGGTTCAAAATCCATACAGAGCAACTTCATAGTAAATTCCCATCAAATCCTTTAGCTCCTTTTTGTACTGTCTCTTTTTGCGTACTTCCGTATATCGCTTCAGCCACTGGAGATAAAACTCGAATGCACGAGAGGAGAGAAAGCAAAGCAGAGAGAGAGAGAGAGAGAAAGCACATCCGTTTCTTGTACGAGAGGGAAACACGAGGTTTCAACCACTGCCTTCGTATAAAATACACGCGTTATGCTATTCTCTCTCTCTCTCTCCTCCGTTGTAAAGTAAAATGGATTGGCTGGTCTCCAGACGATAAAAACTGGCACGACTGGGGAACTCTAAAAAGAGGAAAGTGCAGCTGAGTGTGAATAAGTGGAACTTTCTCGTACGCTTTTCAGAATTAGAGTTGCTCGAAAATGATTAAACAATTCTTTGTTCTCCCACTCCACTCTCTCCAGTCCAACCCCAAAGTCAGGAGAGGAGTGAGTTCAAATTGTATTGAATGAAAGAGAGAGGAAGACTTTTTTGTATATTACGTAGCAGTCCTCTACACCGCTACCTAAATAATACCCACACACACTTGGCTGAGTACAAAAAATGGAATTCGGAAGATCCAAATGGCTTTCGGACTTTTTTCGCTAGACTTTATATTCCAATCTTTTTCCCCGGCATACATCACGACTGAATAATCTATGATGTTTAATTACTCGAAATAATTACAGGACAATAAGACCGATACTGTCGAGACAATGGTGTAGCCTGTAGAGAACTGGTGAACTATATTGCGGAAATTCCTTTTGCTTCATCTGCTCCCTCTGGATATATAATGTTCCATGATTGTCTGATTGTATATGATAATCACGTAGTTGTAACAACTCACATATGCATTTTGTATGCTTGGAATGGATCCCAGTTCCCTTTTGTTCTCTCAAACTTAATTACTGTCTATGAGTAGGGATTTTATGTGGGAACTCGACGAAAAAAAACTTTTAAAATCACCCAATTTTCTGAAAGGGAAAAGTGTTTCTTGTCGTGGAAACTTCTAAAAGAGTGCTAATAAATCACAATCACAATTTAATAATGACATAATAATTTGAAGCGATTAGAAATGAAAATGGACGTAAATATATCTTTTAAATGTAGCCAGTTAGTGAGACTGTGAAAGTCGTCCTTTGAAAGAGGAGAAAGAGGAATGAATTGTAATTCATTGCGGCTGTCCAAATCCAAAGTTGTGCGACACAATTGTGTAAAATGAGCCAGTGTAATACTTAATTTCATCTGGTGCAACACAGAAATTTTTTTTTTTGCGTTTCCACTCCATTCCTTTGACCAGCTTGACTGGTACGAGAGACAGACAACTTTATCCTTTTATTTCACCGTTTCTTTTTGTAATTTGAAGCAATGGCAATTTACTTGCTACCAGTTGATAGGAACTCTCCCAAGAAAGAGTTGGGCACTTGGAAAAACTATATAATAAAATGGAGTGAAGAAGTCGTACTCTCTCATGGAATTGCACATGACACCTAGAATAGAACCTTCATTCTCCAAATAAAATAGGCTGCATCAAGAGTTTTTCAAATAGTGCACACTCTCGTGTTCATCAATCCATTTCATTTTATGCCTAACAATACGTATGTGAAACTATATTTCAAAGAGAGGATGAAAGCATTTCACCAAGACTAATACAGACGTAATGGTTTTCATTTTTTTCCCAGGTTGTAAATGAAACAATTCAACGGAGCAATAACAGTAGACTATTGGTGGAGCTGAATGAAAAGTACGGACGAAGCAATGGGATCAGCGATGCTCCCAACACGAGTACTA
>JAQFZW010003665.1:0-12298 GCA_034687055.1 Heteromurus nitidus | reverse complement strand
CTTGCACATTTTTATATATTGGTGTCTTAAATCGATTAGCCAGTACACGCTTCAGCGTGTACCACGGGAAACTAGTGTAGCATATTTTGTGTAAGGAATTATAATCTGACGTCTAAAATCTAAAAAATTGACGACCAGCACTATATAACACAAAAATTGATGACAAATTTAAAGTTAACCCAAAATGCATGAACAGTAGTACATGTAGCATATTTTGTGTAACGAAATTGAATCTGACGTCGAAAACATTAAAAATTGATGATATACAAGTGCAAACTAAATATTACAAAAACATGTTCCAATTTATTTATAATTTGTTTCAGATTGAGTTATGGGTGGACTTCCATGGAAAAGTGATAAGGCTATATTTATATATCTATATTTATTATAAAACTATATTTTTTAAATTTCTGCTATATCTTACTTTATTAAGAGGTGAGAAGAGTGAGGAGAAAAAAACAAAATGTTAACACAACGAGGTATCGCTTATACGTTGTGAGGTATGGCAGAGCTGAGCCAGAGGAACGGAGAAGAAAAAAACACAGTAGCATTCATATCGCTTATACATTGTGAGGTTTGCGATTCCATTCGCTCTCTCTCTCTCGCTACAGCTTAGCTCCAGTAACGAGGGTATAGCCGGAGATGGGAAGCCATCTATCGTACATGCTTTCATTCAGGCTTACGCGGAAAACTGAAAATTTGTAACATGCATCCTCACAAATGACAACATTTTGAAATTCCATTGCTTCTAAGCATTATTTCTTTTACACACATATATACACTTCATAACCTACTTGGATTTTAGTCCCCCAAAAACACCGAATTTCAGGTTTCATCGTGTCAGTAATTAATCATCGTGTGCAGCCAATTTCCGATAACACAATATATTAGGTAGTACTGCAAATTGTTTTATAGTTTACTATTTAGAACTATTATTATTCCACGAAGAAACGAAGAAGGACAACATTGAAAAGAAGTTTCATGAAAATCTAAAGGTATTTAAAAAATATAGTTTTATGAATTTCTGCTACTTGAATTAGATGTACACATTGGATTAGCTTTGATGATGACAAAAATGACAAAATAATCATTGTTATCAAAGATTTAATGGCACTTACACGTCTGCCTGGAATTGTTGGAAAATCAATTGGGTTTTCGAAACGTATTACTTTCCTCCGGTTCGAGAGTGCTTTGATTTATCCGGTGGTAGGAGTGAACCTCGGTAAACTTGGGTTACGTTCCTTTTCATCCGGGTTACCTCAATCTCTTCATCGTTTTAAGGTAAAAATTTCATTATATTCAATGTTTAGTTGTGTTACGTCGCAAAGTAATGCATTAACGTTTTTGGACGGAATAGTGTCAATTTTTAAAAAGCCGTAATAATTTATTTGAATATCTAAATGTCACAAAAAGTCAAAAGTGGGAACAGAAAGGAATTGGAATAGTTGTTGTTTGCAG
The DNA here is from genome assembly GCA_034687055.1 of Heteromurus nitidus. NCBI lineage: Eukaryota > Metazoa > Arthropoda > Collembola > Entomobryomorpha > Entomobryidae > Heteromurus > Heteromurus nitidus. Next base: position 10,840 of record JAQFZW010003665.1, on the reverse strand, counting down.
TATGAACTAGGAACAAAGGTTATATAGATTTTGTGATTTAGAAGAATTATTCAGAAGAAATAGCTTCTAAATGGTAATTATGGTATTTTGACGTGTTTGATAGTCAATAGTATACGTTGTACTTGGATAATTTAATATTAAAACTAGTAAACATTTATATTATTGGAAAACGGGGCCAAAGTTCATCCACTAGGTTCACGAATGTTAGTGGAGGATTACGTGACTCGCTGCCCTGTACACCGGCAACGAAACTGCCAACCAGCTCAACGAGCATGCAGTTCCACACGCACTTTGCGTGTGGAACTGCATGCTGCGGGTGCCTGCGGAAAAGCTATAATACATTAATTTTTTTCTCCAAATACATAATCCAAGTCTGCCTAAGCCAGTGAATGTTTTCCTAACTTAAATTCATGTTCAATGACTTATATGCGTACATAATATCTAGAATATCTAACATTTAATACGTATGCAAAACATGAAACAAAGGGGAAAATACTAGCAGGTAAAGGCAGGTACCTGCCGTTTTAGACTTGCCGGTACCTGTACCTGCCGACCTGTCAAAATCTTTTACCTGCCTGCTGGCAGGTACGTTTAAACAATTATTATTATTATTATTATGAAACTTTATTGCAGACTTCAGATATTACAATTTGCATGTTATACAGAAATCCATATCAAACATTTGGGGAAGAGGAGATAACTCCAAATGGTTGGTTTAGAGAGGTAAAAAAGAGGAATTATACAGGCGGTTTACATACAGACTTATAAATTATCAAATTCTACAAATTCATCGTGCGTATCGAAGGGGTACTGCATAACAGTTAATGATCAATGGAATATATAGCACTAGGGCCATATTAGCTTCCGTGCTAGTGGAACAGAGGGTCATCCTACAGATGCCTTTTAAGACAACCAAAAGAGACCATGAACTCACCGGGAACGGTGCACTTATCCACAATCACAAACTTGCTTCTGCATTCCCCAACAGTAATTTACGCCACTGTCTAAAAATTGAAGACAAAATGAACAATTCTGAATTATAAATTGCACTGATGATTGCATTGTCACTAGAGCTAATCCTCAAAAGAAGTGAATATGCTGCGCTTCTCCTCACCGCTGTGAAGTCAGCCACACCATTCTCAACAAACATTTGGCTTGCGCTGCTGGCTCTCAGAGAACCCGAAATTACATGAAATTGCGGTGTAATTACAAATTACTTAGTTCAGCGGTTGGTGCAGGGATTACAAATTACTCTTAAAAAATTTCTTTCGAAGAATTACAAATTACAATTACACATCGGCTATCATCAAATTACAAATTACGTAATTACTTTACGTTTGAATTAACCATTATAAATGCATTATAAATAAGAAAAAGTATAAGAAATGCATATTTTAGAACCTCTTAAGCTTAAAGGACCATTCTGGCCTATAGTTAAACCCCATTTAGCGACATTTTTGAGGAAAAAAGAAAGTGGTAGCGAAGAATTTGAAATCACTGGCTTCAATTACGAATTACTAATTACAGCGATGAAATTTGTACCCTCGTAATTACAAATTACTTTTCGGATCTCAGCATGCCGCAATTACAAATTACGTAATTGTAATTGAATTACGTAATCCGTAATCCGTAATTGAAATAATCGGGTTCTCTGCCGGGCTCTGCTATAATTGCATAGTAGTCGAAAGGCATCATTGTATTGTAAGCAACTCGTATTTTTGATAAGTAGGCCTCGTTTACTGGTAACCACAAGCTCATGCCATATAGTGATCCTAGATGAGTCTTGATTATACAATGATATGATGTGTGCGTTGAAATGGAAAGATATATATGCGAGGAACCGTAAAACCTTGCGAATTAATGGCAGGTTTGTTACCTCATATTGTTATGTCACAGTTGCTTTTTGGGTAACCCTACTGTAATTCTTCTAACATGAATTTGGGCACGACCAGCAGAAGACGCACCCTGGTAAATAACAAACTCGCACACACATATAAGGTAACTGGAAAAGTTTCACTACTGGAAGCCGTGTGTTGGTAGGGGAAGCAAAATCGAAAGCATAACAATAACAAAAGTCAGCTGAGGTGTCACCAATGATAACTCAATGGGTGTCACAGACGTAGACTTGTCTTTTGTACTTTAGCCATAATTCATATTAAGGTTTTCTAATGGTAGATTGTTTTACATGAAGTTGCTGCCTCTTCTCGAACGTCGCTACCTGGTGTTGTCGTAAAGATGTTGTCGCCCGGTAAAGAACAGCAATTAACAACACCCAAAATTCAAAATCCTGCCAGAACGCGAAAACCATCGGGAATCATATCACCTCCAAGCCATAAGGGAATGCTTGAGCTCAATAAAAATACTTTCGATAAAGATATCCGAATTCCAACAGTATACGTCTTTGAGGACAGTATAAACCCACAGTCTTTGCAGAAGTTCAAGAAGTTCATGCTGAAAATCCCAGGATTGAAACCAGTTGCCAGTGCTGGGACCAACAAATCTTCCGAAGAAGAAGGGGATGAGCTGAATGAAGACAATGGAAATTCGGAATGTGGCAGAAACATGAAAAAAATATTCATTAATCCGGAATTGGTGAAAAATATTGACTTGCAACAATTTGTGCAACAAGAAATACAGGCTGATCCAAACTTCGTTTCTTCAGTCGGCTATGAAACAGTTAAATTCGCATATGAAAACTGGACATTTAGCCAGATAATGGAAGCAGTGTTACCTGATGACGACGACAAAGTGTCAGGGTTCTCCCAAATTGGTCATATCATTCACTTAAATTTACGCGATCATGTTCTGCCATATAAGAAGCTAATTGGACAAGTAATGCTGGATAAGATCCCCAATGCTGCAACTGTTGTAAATAAGATAAATATTATTGACTCAAAATACAGAAACTTTCAAATGGAGATATTGGGAGGGGATCCTAACACTGTTGTAACCGTTAAAGAAAATAGGTGCGAATTTGAATTTGATTTCGCTACAGTGTATTGGAATTCGAGACTCTGTTCGGAGCATGATAGATTTGTAAAACAAATAGAGCCTGGCGAGGTTTTATATGATGTATTTGCAGGCGTAGGACCTTTTGCGGTACCTGCCGCAAAAAGAAAAATTGTTGTTCTTGCAAACGACTTGAATCCTGATTCGTTCAAATGGTTGCAGCACAATGTGAAGAAAAACAAAGTTATTGATTTTGTGAAGTGTTTTAATCAAGATGGTAGAAATTTCATTCAGGAAACAGCGTCTGCAGATTTGAAAGAACGACTTGCACTATTACAAAACGAAGAAGCAGAGGGTGAAAGCAAACCAAGTACGACATACCCAAAGCGCTTTCACTTTGTCATGAACTTGCCAGCCCTAGCTACAGAATTTTTAGATGCGTTTTGGGGAATCCTATCAGGTTCTAGTGAAAATTTATGTAAAAAGGATAGGATTACTATTTTGGTACATGTTTACTGCTTTATAAAAGATATAGATGGGTTCAAAGAGAAAGCTATTCAGTTAGTAAAGGAACGTTTGGGATATGATTTACCCAACGAAAATGTTCTTAATGTTGTATTTGTTCGAAATGTTGCTCCCAACAAGGAAATGTTGCGGGTTTCCTTTGTCTTGCCTGTTGATATCTTTATTGGTAATAAGTGCAAGGCTGTTAAGAGAAAGTTTTGTGAAATTGAGGACGGAATTGAGTCGACGAGCTTGAGTAAGTAGAAAACAAATGATTGTATATTTAATATATGTATTAGTATTAAGATTGGCGTAAATTGCTCCAAATAGTCTACTTCGATTTTCGTTGTAAAGTAACAGTTCTCACTAGATCTACCATCATCTTAAGTAAATAAGATATTAATTTATAGTATATGTAGTAATTACATATTTTATGTAATAGGTATGAGTGGAGTATTACTTACGTTAGTATGTGACAACATGACCGACAGTAAATCTTTGATTGTTCCAATGTTCATAGTGCAAACTACAATCTTACCTTATGCAAATAAATCTTACTGTTTGTAGGTTTCTATAAAAGTGATCTGCAATGAAACTTGCGTTTGTATAATTGGCAATACACCATGATTGCAATTAAATCTTAAATGCATAGTTTGCTAGGATGTGACATTACAAAAATTTCAGGTTCAGAGTAATTTTCACACCCCAAGACGTGCATTCAATTTAGTAACGTTATGTTGACTCTCATACGTTTGCGTTTGTTCATTTGTCACTCGCAATTGCAGAACAGCTATACTATTTCCTTTCTGTTCCTCACTCACGGTTCAAATTTTAGCGACGCATGCATATGCTTTTTATAGTAACCCTCTAGTAGCATCGAATTAGCAACAAATTAATAATGCTGTATTTTATTATGGGATTATTTGTGCAGAAAAAATGTACACTTCATGAGCGAGGTCATCAAGGAGCAGTCAACAATTCGAACATAATAATGACTGAGACTGGTGAGACCACGGGGTGTTGCTGTATACCCAGCACAAGACGTAGTTCAAATTCAGCTTCGAAGATTACAACCGCAGGCATTGTAATTATCGGAGATGAAATTCTCAAAGGACAAGTGTTAGACACGAATTCCCATTTCATGTGTGAACAACTGCACTCGTACGGGATCAAGGTTGCAAGAATAACTGTGATAGGGGATGGTATTGATGAAATAGCACATGAAATTAAGAAGTTCTCCTCTCGCTTCGATTTTGTGTTCACAACCGGAGGAGTTGGGCCTACTCATGATGATGTGACATACGAAGGGGTAGCGAAAGCATTCGATGAGCCACTCCAACAGCATGAAGATATGGCCTTCATGGTTGACAAATGGCTTGCAAATCGAGGTTACGAACCAAGTGTTTTGAGAAAAATGTCAGGACTTCCCAAAAGTGCAAATTTACTGTTTGATCCATCCCTTCCATTGGCAAGTTTCCCCATTGTAATAGTCAGGAATGTATATATATTTCCTGGAATACCTCAGTACCTCCAGAAAATGTTCCCTAGAATGGTTAAAGTGTTCGATTCGAGAGTAGACAGGGCGTCTACCACGTTTCACTGTAGGGTAATCTATGTTGCCAAAGATGAAATGTCAATTACCCCACAAATTAATAAAGCTGTGGACAAATTCAAGGACCATGTTACATTTGGATCTTATCCTGTCATCGGCAATTTATACTTTTCAACTAGGCTTACAATGGAATCCTTATCTGCGGATCGTGTCAACGAAGCTAGGGAGTACTTGGAAGGATTGATGCCTGAAAACAGCGTCGTAAATTATGACAAAAATCCACTGGCCACGGCGTCTGCCAAAGTGTATGACATAGTAAATGATGACTTACACGAACTCCATGACGTGGTGAAAGGAGCCGTCAAGGTACGAATGCGAATAGAAATATTTGTTTTATTTATATAGCTGTTTTCATGATATACATCAAATGCATATGAAACGTATGTCCACCTCATGCCTCGACTTAATGAATATGAACATACTTTTATATTCGTTAATAACTACAACTTCATATTTCCTTAGACCATTGAAGAAGCTTTGGACAAATATGGATTGGAGAATCTTTGCATTTGCTTTAACGGGGGGAAAGACTGCACAGCTCTATTGCACTTGGTACATGCAGTGATACAAAATAAACTACCTAATTCCAAGGACAAACTCCGAAGCTTATACATACAAGGAGAAAATCCCTTTCCAGAAATGGAAACCTTCATCAAGGAAACTGCCGACAGGTTAGTTGGATGGCGCTTGGCTTATCTCACGAACACATACAAGTGGCATATTACTCTATATAGTTTGCTTTCGTGTGCCAATAGGCAGATAAAACTCTCTTGTAGGTATGCACTTACTCGGATCAAACCGATTCTCACCTAAAATATTTGTTGGCATTTCAGATATAAGTTGATAACTTGGGCGTACACGGGTCCGATAAAGAATGGGCTGGAGAATGCGTTAAAGGAGCATCCAGAACTGAAAGGTGTTTTGATGGGAACTCGTCGATCTGATCCTAGTGGCGGATCCCTGGGATATTTTCAGGTTAGATGGTGTAATTTAATATGCCAGGCAATAAATGATGGTTTCGTGTGGTTTCGTTGTTGGTGTATTTTATACCAGCAGAACTATTAGATTCTCGTTTTCCAAATCTTTCTCTTTCTTGTACCATTTTTGAAATACTTTATATGCATACTTACAATACGGATTACGGTAATATACATACCATTTTGCAAAAGAAAAGGTGTAGGTAATCACATCTAAAGTTCCGAACGCCACATTTGCTGAATTTTTATTTTCTTTCCTTTTATGAGAAACTACATAATATTCATGCTGAGACAAAGATTTTCGTGTTCCTATTTCCATCGCTGTGATCGTAATCTTGCGAAGTCATGCTCCACTACAAAAACATAAAATTCTCTACTGTGGACATGTTTCATCATCAACATCAACAAATCCTACATTCACAGTGGGAAATCGAATGTATAAAACTTTATATAATTACGAAATATACTGACGCGTGTAGTTTTAGGCATGCCCAAATTATGGACATATTGCGCGCAAACTTTTTGGGAGGATCCCAAAAAGCTGAAATTACAAAGTAGGAAGCAAAACTCTAAATAGGATATGGTACGATGTGTAACAATCTTTTCCCAACTTTGAACGCAAATTGGATCACAAAAGAAATCAGAGTAAATCCAAGTCAGAAGTTACGATATAATCAACAGTAATGCCGTATTATAATCTCATCTATGATTTGGTTAGATGACAGATGCAGGATGGCCCCAAATAACGCGTATTTCGCCGATGTTGGATTGGTCATTTTCAAATGTATGGACTTTTCTTCGGAGCTTGACCCTGCCCTACTGCCCCCTTTATGATAACGGGTAAGTTTTGCTCTTTGTTTTAGCATATGCGCAAGGTAAAAATTAAAATTGAAGAGCTTTGCAAAATTATGTCACGACTAACAAATATAAAGACGCATCACATAAGCATACTATATGCAAGCATCGACGAGGAAGTCAGCACGTCAATTGCACAATACGCGATATAAATCTCGTTGACTTTTCCTGACATAATCCTGATTCCTTGTCAAAGATTCCAGGAAGAGTTGAAATTTCCAACTTCAGCATTTCATCTCATATGCACACTATTCACTTAATAGATCTTGTAAATACTTAGATGCAGTTTGGCCATGAGTTGCAACACTTTGTTGTACGTGTTCGTGTTCAACAAAAAATAAAAGCTTTTTTACAACTTGCATAGGTGTGTACTACTCACACGCAAGTGACTGCTGAAAGCCAATTGGTATTCTAATCCATAGCTTTACAGAGCTGCAAAGACTATCACTGCTTTCAGTTTACTAGATATTTTTTTCGGGTGAGTTATTGATTTCAGTATTTTACTGTAAATTGTAATTGATTGGCATCGTATGTATCTCCTGGTTTTTCGTAGTAATGCGGAAAAATGTTTTGCTGCTGCAAGAGGGCTTTCAGCTCGGTAAACCATTTTTCCCTTTTTCATTTTGGTAAAAAGGTTCCCAAACTTTAGTTTTTATCTATTGTACTATTGGCTATTGTGAATAATGAAATGGTGTATCATTATTATGCGGTTTATATATCTCTCCCTTGGCTGAAGCACGAACATGTACGAATACATAATGGATAGTAAAACTGGCACTCTCCGATTCTTATGATATGAGAGCTACCTACATTAACAAGTTATGGGATCCACTCTATAGTTGTAGACGGAGACTTGAAGTTACGCTATTCGTTTTTTATATTACCGCAACCGTAAAAGTAAGGGAAGTGATGCCCCTCCGTTCGCTTTTACCAGACTGGCTGTAGGATAGGATGTTTACATATTATTATTACAGCCTTCGTTTCACTCGTGTTCATGTTTTGAAGGACATGATTTATGAAAGTAAACACCGTGTTCAAAAAACCAGGAGCATTTCGTCACATTTTTGCATGTTTTGATCCAAAAAATCTCCCAAAATGGATGCTTGATCTTTTTGATCAGTTCATGAAAGCACAGTATTGCACGCACGTGATGTAGCCAGTTATTCTATGCGTATGATGTACATATTACCGAATGAGTATAATATTTATGTAGATATTTCCTATATGAACATGCAGATACCTGTATTCTACGTTTTAAAGCATTTCTGCGCATACACTGATAATCTGAAGCTTTAGTGTAATTGCAGTAGTAAAAGTGGAAGATTTTGCTTTCACCATTCGTTTCTTTCGTTTTTGTGTAACCCACGAGAAATGGAAAAAGGTTAGGATGCGTAAATGGTTACTTATATGTACATCCCCAAAAGCCAACAGCCATCTTATAGAAACTGGTTTTTTACCTTTTCCTGCTGCCAAGACTGACTGAGCTAATTTCAGGTTAGCTTCACACGACGTGACTAGGGGAATGGCACTGGGGAAAATCATTTTAATCCTAGGGCACCGTAAAATTTTCTCCAAATAGGTCTTCCCGTGGAGGGGGTAGTGGTAGTATGTATGTTCTTTGTTGGAAAAAATTACTTCATACTTTGCGGCACACCTTTATCCTACCGAAAGAAAACGTTTGAAGTTGGATAACTTGGCAATTCTGTTTTTTCATTCATATCCGTTGCTGGCAGCAAACTCTAAAAATCCTGAATAAAATCATTCGCGTTGGAAGAGAAGGCAAAGGTGAACCGGTAGTTTTTTGTGTGATCGTGCTGATTTGATTGAAGGAAGGCAAAGATCCGTGGAAGAGTTTTACAACATATTTTTTGGTAATAATGCTTGATTTCTTCGTAGGTGAAAGAGTGGAAAGAAGGCTTTGGCATGCAGTCAATGGAATTATCACGCCCACTGCGTTAGTAGCATTATCGGGTACTCCTGATTTGATCTGAAAAGGGAGATTTGATGACGACGTAGAAAAGTGAAATGAATAGAGGAAACAAATGATTGCCATTATTTCTCCTCGTGCATATAGTGATAGACATGTCATATAAGGAACGCATGTAGACGAATTCATGCATGCTTGCATTTGTGGCAACGGATATTTTATTACTTTTACTTAGGTATGTAAGTACATTGTTAGCACATGTTAAGATGCGTACTTGATGCCTTATTAGATGAGAAATTGAGATCATGAAAGCAGTTTCCTTCCAGTACAATACCAAGGATTTTATTCATGGGCGAGGCTTCAGTCCATTTTCTAACTTCTTCATGCAATTCCCTCTAAAGGAAACTGAAAGGAAAGTTTTGTGGCAAGACATATTTCACTCTGGGATTTGAATGAAACAACGATGGAAAAATTCTTTCATAGTCTCTGCTTTCACTGCTGCTAATGAGGGCACTTTCATTTCGCCCACTCCAATTCCATGGTCTTCTTGTGTAGCAGGTCTCTTAAATATTGCTGCACTGCCGATCTGATTATGTCAATTTAATTGCCTACATAATTATTAGCTAATAACATAGTAATTTTGGAAACCTGGAATTCTGCAAGGTTTTCTTTGCATTCAGAAGTATTCTCTGAATTATTTATAATAATCTGTTTGTTTTCAGGCCGTTTGGCTAACACACTTTTCATGAAGTGATTCCATATTCACCTTTTTAGTTACGCCTAGTAATAGTTTAGCATTTCCGAGGAATTCATGCAGCATGGATGGGAATTTAGATAAGCTGCACATTGCAAGTTCTATGTTTGTTTAGCTTTTAACAACATATCGATAAGAGCTCTTACTTCTGAGTAAAGGTGCTTCCTCTGGGCAAGTTAGCTGTAATAAATGGTACTTGAAAGTTTAAGATAGTTCCCTGTCAAAAATCGTTTATGGAAGCACATGTATAGGGCAATGGTTTTAAGGGACTGATGCCAATTTTCTTCCTAAAAGGTGTTCTGCAAATATATATCCATTTACTACATAGCCTTGAATATTTTTGGTTTTACGTTTCATATGAGCTCTTGGTCAAGGATTACAAAAGCACATGTGAAGGATTAAATGATACCGTACCATACTCCATGCCCGCCATTCACAGAAATACGATAAAGTGTCTTCGAACCAAGAAGAGGTAAACTTGACGTAACGGAAACTGCTCCGGTTCCACGTGAATTTTACTGATGCAGTCCGAATCAATTCTTGTTGAAGGGCAGAATGTTTGTAAGATTGTAAGCATACTTGACTATATGATGCAAGTGACCGTGCGAAGCGAACCGAGCTTCCGAGCAGTCAGTTCTAACAAATTGTAAATCATAGCTGTTGTGCATGGGCACATACACATTTATAGAGTAACTTCTTAGTTTTGGCTGAATACGCATCAAATGTGGCTGAATACTTTCAGTTCGAAACTTGTGCTGTTTGCGAAGGAAAAAACCGGGGCTGAAAACATTAGGACATTTTGACACGATTCGTATAACAAAAAAGCAAATGGATACGACAGAGAGACAGAATTTAACGTGGCTAATTTAATTGCAAATTACTTGATGGATACTTTCACCCGTTTTCTCAATATCAGCGTTGAGTAGTATACTAATATAATACACATCCTCCCCACAATTTGTATGTGCATGTATGTATATATGATGCGCTGAAAGCAGAAAACATAAACCTACACATGCAAATGTACCTGACAATTAGTATTCCTTGAAGGCCAGAGGTTATCTAGCGAATCAATACCGCGAATGAGTTAGGGCTAACTTCATTCATTATTGTAAATGTGGAATGTCTAGTGTATGATATTGAAAAGTTTATATTGGTATAGCACCCAGATTATAAGAGTATATAAAAGGTTTCACGAACTGAGCCATTTTGATCACAAGTGAGCTCGCCCACAAGATAAGCCAAATTTAGACCATGACTAC
>JAQFZW010003664.1:0-12299 GCA_034687055.1 Heteromurus nitidus | reverse complement strand
GAAAATGACATTCATACTTGTCCAACTGCCACTTGAATGTGTCATCAGTTGTCGACATTATATCCTGCTCCCAGAAACTTGAATTTTGTCGACCTGAAACTCATTTTTGTGCCACCTCACACACACACATGAACATATCATCTTTTACGGTGTGAGTAGTCAAAATATATGGTTCGAGTCGAGTTTTTGTTGAGTACGCGTGAAAGCATGAACACCAACACTCGCCTCTTTTTAGGAAGACAAGCAAATTGAGACATTCAATGGCAATAAAACTGGGTCACATTGCTTTCTCCTTTTCCAAGCTTTATACAAGTTACAAAACAGAAGAGCTCATACACGCTTCTTTCCACACACATCTGTATCGCATTTCGTATTACATTTTTATGCAAGGAAAACAGCTTGCCAAAATACTCATTTACGTTTTGTAGCTACAATAATCTAGCACACTTCAGCGTTCGTCGTCTACTCCCCTTTAAAACCGTCTCTCACAGATGAATGGTTAAAGCTAGAGAGAGACACCCTATATCTAATCTATACAAGCTGAAATGCAGACATGGATCCATGTAAAAGTGGAGGAGAAATTATGTAAAAGTTTCTATCTCCCAATCAGTAGCAAAAGGGCTCAAAGCCAGCAGCAGCATTTCCTTCTTCATGACGCCTTCATCAACAGCAAACATCAACATATCTCTCTTCGAAAGAGGCTGTTTGATGCGGAGTGAGTGCACATAATCAGTCGATCGAAAACGCCAAGGAGTAATGGTGATGAGTTTATTTATTAAACTCTCTCCTCTCCTCATATGTGTATACGTTACAAGACAACAGATACATACATATATTCATGTGCATATCTCTCAACTCAACTAAAAACCTTGATCCTGCTACTGCCACCGTGTCGCTTGCACCCAGATCAATTCCTGTCTGATGACACTGGCTTTGGCAATCTCTAAAAGGTTGGATGCTCACTGTCTCAAATGTATTTTATACGAGAGATGCATAGGCTGATCTCATTTGTTCTTTGTGACAAGTTAGACCTTTGTGCTTAAAAGAGTAACGGTGAGAGGATACGTGCTGTCGATAATAAACTCGTATTGAGGAGGACCCACACACACACACACACACACAGATACATGCCCATAAATTGCGAACCGAACTACTATTCGACACGCTCAAATTGTGTCATTATCTTGTTGAAATGGGAAATGAGGCAACCGAAAATCAATAAGCTAGGGATTTTTTTACACAAGTCCTTCCAACATATACCTGAAATATATTTCCCGAAGCCAGGAGGAAAGTGAAACTTGTATCTTACAGAAATCAATGGAGTCTTCTGACAGACACTGGGTGCAATATATAATAGAAGAGTATGAATACACGATTTTGGATTCTGATGAAATATTTTACATCTTGAACGTTTCCCATACGGTTTGTGTTTCTCGCCATAAAATCCCGTTTTACAACTTCGTTAAGTACGCAGTCAAAGTTATTAAGTCAAAGTTATGGTTATGATTTATCTCCTTCGTCCCAACGAACATGCAAATCCTATTTCGTACTCTATTTGTTAAAGTACTTTTGGAAATGCCCACCAGTGGTCACGGATCAGTGAGCTAAAAGTTTTCACTTCAAAAGAGCAGAAACGAGGAACAGCAGCACATTTGGGAAAGTCCCTCATGATGAACAATCGGGAGAGAGAGAACGTTCTGCATGACACAATTCTCTCGGAGATAATTCTTAGGAAAAGTACAAAACGGACTAAATAGCTGAAATAGTGAGGAGAACAGATGTGTATCATTTACATCTCAAGAGGAAGCATTAAGAAACATAAAGTAAAATTAATGGGCTGAATCCACTGGTAAAAAGAGTTTTTTTCGTAGGTTGTTTGCGTGCTTTAAAACTCTCTCGTAATAAATATAATGCTGCTGTTTTGTGCGCGAAGAAACTACCTTGCAACAAGCACGGGAAAAGTGAAGTGATAGAGCATATCTCTTCTTCGTCTCTTCTGGTAGAAAGGAGCACGTAACACGTTAACCCTTTATATGCCCAAACGTGAGCCAGCGGTAGGTAGGTATCTGTCTGCATCCTGCAGATTCGTGGAGGAATGAGAAGCAATTATGGTTTCGTTTCTGGCTTCACTCTCACTCTCACTTCCCTTTTCCCTACCATTTTTTCGTGCAATAATGGAGAAACATGGGAAAAGGTTTTGCTAAAAAACTATGAGCTCTGCTGCTGCCTCTCTGCACTCATCCCATACTCTGTCATATCCGTTTTGCCGTGCATATGCGCGTAAAATTGTAAACGTTTTCTTTCAGACAGAGACTGTGTTTTCATGGGAGAAGCTCATGTATAATTCATGCACAACATCTCCATTAATATTCCATCAATTTTTGCTCTCGTAAAAAGTTCCTGTCGAAGAGGTATAAAACTTGGGAAATTCATTTTTCGTAGAGATAAAAAAAACTGACAAAAGTTATGTAGAATAATGCCACATGAAAGTCATGGAAAGTATGTATATGTGCGTGAGGAAGAAAAAAAAGTTTTGTTTTTGGGCTGACTTACCTATACGGATGACTTTAAACGAAAGGGAATTATGCGTTTTGAGGGATTCGTTGAGGGAAGGATGGACACAGTCCTTCAAGGAATTAGCGTCTACGAGTTGTGCGAGGTGGCCAGGTCCATGATGTCCAATGCCTAGCGAGAGCATGGATCCGATCGTACTAACACCTCCATTGATGCCCGCCATACTGCTCAGACCTGCTGCAATACCTCCACTGGGGCCACTACTACTACCACCACCACTCTTGCCACTGTTGAGGAAGGAGAACCTGGAGTTAGAATGACCGGATGTTGGAGTGGTACTGGAACCTGTCGCAGGGGAAACTCCTCTTGCGAGTCGTGCTTGGCTCGAGGAAAGTGGAACGCCTGTATTTTGTAATTTTGACGCGGAGGTACTCGACCCCGCCCCGCTGTAACTTTTCTGAAGGTACAATGCGAAACTATCGATGTGATCTACGGGTGCTGTTGCTGGACCTGAGGGAATGGATGATGACGCAGTCTGATGATGATGAGAAGTGCTTGTTGGGCCGGAGGCTGCAGCAGTGGTGGAACCTGCAGCTGGGTGCTCCTCACGCTCTTCTTGGATGGAGAAAGTGATTCTCGGAAGCCAGGATTTTCCCTTTTTGAGTAGACTGTTGCTTTTACTGCCACCAGTGTTACTGCTGGTACTGGCGCTACTGTTGATGTTATTGCTGCTTCCAAACCCTTGCCTGGTCTCGACCAGGTCAGGCGCAGGAGACACCCTTCTATTCAGGTTTAGGCGACTCGTTGTGACTGATGTAGATTGTCCGGAACCCAGAGTTGGTTGGCTTTGCTCGGAATGCTGCTGCTGTTGCTGCTCGAGAGGGCCCAGAGTCGATGGCTTCCTGTCAAACGTGTGGAAACTCACGCTTCTCTTCGGTTTATTCTTTGAGATGCTCCCACTCGCGTCCGTGGAGCCTTCCTTGACGAACCCTCCTCTGGACTCCCTTCGCTCTGCAGAAACACTCCTTTCTTCAGGAGGTGCTGGGGTGGATGAGCGAGCCCTTAGTAACTGCAGCTGCTGCTGTTGAGCGCGTCTTTGTTCCACAAATAATGCTTCTTCTACCGCTCGAGCTCCTCCTGCCTCTGTTGCTACCTCTGATGATGTTAATCGAATTCGTCGTAGTTCGTTACTGTTAGTGAACTGCCTTTCGAACGATGTTTCTCTCGATGCGTAGTGATGAGTGATGTTATGTTGATCACGCAATTGCTCTGTGAAGATGTCAGTGAGTTGTTGCTGATGTTCTCCCGAAGTGGCAACGAACCCTGGTAGCTGCTCTGACGGATTACTATTGTCAGGGAAGTCCGAAGATGACAAGTAGTTGTTACTGTTTGGATTTTGGTGGAAAGGTGATCTATTTCCGTTGGTGTCGTGATGCGTTGAAGGTGGTGTTTGTGGCACTACTGGGGAGAGTCCACTTGTGTGTCTGCTTCGTGTCGTGTACTCACGGGTTATTAATAAGGAGATCAAATCGTCTGCCGGATATATTACATACATTGACCACCATTATTGTTCTTACGGGCTCGTTCCGACCGGCTTCCTCATGATTACATACTTTCCCAAGTGCATTAATGTTCACCAGTGTTTGTCATAATATGTGCATGAGTGTGTGTGTGTGAGAGAAATATTATGTATACACAATATAATGGATCGATGAGAAACTTGATCTCTGTACTACGAGACGAGAGATGTGAAACTACGAAACCAACTGCATCGTATCACCTATCCCATCGTTATCGATGCGTCCGGATATCCCCGTCTCTTCTCCGTTTACCTGTTCTCCTCATTTTGACACATTCAACTTGTAACACACACAAATGCACACAAAAAATAACTGATCAAAAACTGCTCCCCAAATAGTACGGTTGTTCGGTATATTTCACTTTCACCACCAGTCACAGTACCGCTGATTTCCTTGTTGCTCCATTGGTTCTCTGTGAAAACAACAAATAAAGAAAAATTGTAATAAATTTATAGAGGCTCATTTAATTTTGTTCGGAATTTAATATCAATTAGATTAAAGGTCAAAGGTTATATTATTCACTATATCTACATATCTTAACCTTGTGGAAAGTGAACTTGTCATAAACAGCCGAAATGTTTACCTCTAGCCATAAAAAAATGTGTGGGCTATGTTGTGAAAAGTGTGACTTTGTGACCTGTCAATAATGTGTCACTAATGATTCTAATTACATTTACACTCAAAAGGTCACTCTATTTCAAGATGTGGCTTAAGCCAAAGCCAAGGCATACGAGTTTGTGTACTTATTCGCCAAAGGAAACTGAAAACGCCCACCAAGAGCAACTCTAATGTTAGATGCACTCACACACAAGTTTCATGCTCTCCTTTCTTGATTGTATTGCTTTTTGCTGCCACACTTTGTTGAGCAGATATCCGTCCGATTAGTTGCCTAAACTTAATTTATTTAGAACATGCCACGCTACAAAAATTTACAGCATTCAGTTGTTCCAAGTAGCAGACTACATTCGTTGCGAGTGCTCGAGCGCAGTACATGGCGATGGCGAATCATATATTAGAAAGTTGGAAGGGAAATGATCGTCGGGGAAAAGCGTTTTCCTGAGAGTTCCATTGATAGATCCCCTCTGTGCTCCTCACTTCAAAACGCTTAATTCGTTTGCCTATACCATATACCGGCATCGTCGGGAATACTAAATCAACCTTCCTTTAGTGAGATGTATCATGTATCCCCCTATTTAAATTCTTATGGGCTGCTTGCCATTTATTGCAAACTTCACCCAAGTGTAATCACAAACCTTGTCTTGTATATATATTTCAATAGCTGTCAGTGAAATGACCTTCATATACTCTTCTTCTTCTTCTACTTTCCTGTTCATCCTCTATTGTGAATCCCTCTCGAACACGAGGGGCATATATGAGCTCATGTGAAGAAGAAAAAAATTTGTTGGTATAAGGCCATCAACCAAAACAAAGGAGCTGTACAGTTAAAATAGACACGATGTTTAGACGACAAAATAATTATTTAACGTGACGTCTGGTGCCTTTATCCCAATAATACTACACTGATATTCCTCGTCTTGTATCAATCTCGTTTGTGAAGAAGAAGAAAAAATCGTCGAATCACAAAGCGTACCACTGGTGAAAGTCTCGAGAGAAACGACATAAAGTCATGTGCCATCACTGCAAGCTGAAGTGTTTGAAATGCACTTCTTCCCTACTTTACCACAATAACGAAAATTCTTATTATAGAACCACAAACAATGTATATACATCGAATGGCCTTGAGCATTTCTTCGAGCGAGAGCAAGTCTGTCCACAATAATTTTTTGTCTTCTTCAACTCACCGACTAGTCATTACGGGGATTAATCAACTTGAATGCACGTTAGTTGTCAGCTATTGTCCCTGCCTTTTTTGTGAGAGAAAAAAAAAGATAATCTTTTTTTGAAGCTTTTCTCTCTCCTTTCCTTTTTTTCGATCCCCATATGAAATGATAGTGTGGGGAGAGAATTATCTGCTGAATTGCCGATTCCTCCTTCAGATTTCTCCTTCTGGTCCTGACTTTTTTTTCCTACCAAGATTAAGAGCACACTCTATTATGTTACATGCGGAGTCCTTGTGATTGAGATTAATGATCTTTTATACTTGGTGATTTCGCGGACGAGGAATGAATGCATGTGTAGTAGTGGCTGTAATGCGAAATTATCAGAAAGACAACGACAACTTTATATGTAGATAACTTACAAGGTTTCCCTTAATAAAAATGTCTAGAACGTTAAGATACTCGAGAGGGACACAATGGGCACACTTGTCATTGGAACGTATATATTTTCTTACGTATAGTCATCGTATAAGTATACGTAGATGCTTGTGTATGACGCAAAGTAGAACACTTCTATCTAAACTAACCCTTTGCTCTTCCAAAACCATTCTCGCAAAATTGCTCCAATATATATCTTAACGATAAGATATATAGTTTTTTATATTTATATACTCGCGGATTTGCTTGTCGATTCATGTATGCATTCAAGCGTACATTCACAAGCGAAGTCCAGAGAATCAATAAATACAAAATTGAAAAGTGCCATCGACTATTGAATTTTAATTGAAAGCAACACGCCACTCTCAATCTCAACCCTCAGCTGGGGATACTTGAATTCATCGGAAACAGGAAAATGCAGAAATCAGTATCTTCACACACGTCAAGTCAAAGTGAAAACTGAAGTTGGTATTGAATAATAATAATAGGAATTCGTACTAATGATGCAAACGATCTGAACGGACAGCGGACTGAGCTGAACTCGACAAGGAAACCACTTGACGAGTTTTTTCCAAGGTGAGAGTATATCCACGTCTTTGTTCAGCATTCAGCGATGAAATGCCACAGCCACAGCCGAATACTAGTACAAAGTCCAAAAAGAAAAAAAAGATTCCTTAGTTCGCTCGTCTGAAGTTCGAACGCACCGTTAAATTTTATGGGAGGGAACAAGGCAGCAGCGCGAGAAGCTTTAGCAAACGTATCTGACACATTTGTCAGAGGAAAAGAGAAGGTTAAAGTGCTTCCAGTAATTTCCATTCACCTTGTAATAGTAGCCACTTGTGATAAGAGGAGTGTAGTGTGGCGATGGTGAGGTTTAGGCAAGAAAACATGTATATTACCAAAAAAGGTGTACATTTTGTAATTTATTTTCAGACAATATCTGTTGTGCTTTTATGGGTTAGTAATGCCTCCACTTAGGTTTGTAAAAATGGTCATTACAAATGCTCAAGTGCCATTGCAGCAGCACTCCTTCTGAACACGCCTTCCCGGATGGAAGGGAAAGGGGGAATGGATGAAGAATACGTTTGGTTTGTTTCATTTTTACAACGCTCATTAGCAGGACATGAAAAAGAGAAGTAGGGAGCAACAGAAAATAAGAGACTGAAAGAAACCGTGAGAAGAGCCAGACCTGATACACAAAATTAATGGGTCAAATTGGGCGAACTTACTCTCTGAATTCTGTGGTGGAGGAATGATAGCAACACAAAGTGGTAAAGGATATATGGTGCATGGCGCCCACTATATATAGTACCTCCACCTTTTTCTGACGATAATGGAAGGTGAAATTTCCAAAGTAGTATGCTGAGGTTAAACAAAATATATGGGCAACTGGAACTGGATGCGTATTGGATGCGGATATATATTAATTTTGCTTTACACTATCCAAGTATAGTACCAGTAGACTATAGAGATAGCATCAGGGAGCTCTTTGTGCTTCCATTCACAAAAATATCCTCCTCATCTGCACGCTTTCCCTTTCTTGTCGAATCGAAGCAATGCGTTTTCACTCACTCTGAAAAGTGAAAATGCTATCGATGAGACACACTTCTCGGAGAGAGCTCCAGAGAGAGAAAGAGAGACGAGTACATATATGTCTAATAAGATTGCTGTGACTTATGCTGAAACTTGACTTCTGTTCGTATTTCACGTTTCCCAGTGTGAATACTCTCTCTGGAAGAGCGTAAATGCGTTCAAGAAATTGGAGAGAAGGGAAATCTCGCTCTCACTCTCTTCAAATATATAAAATTATACACACTGGGAAATGGAAGTACATGATGTGTGCTCAATACAAGAAACAAAGAGGGTTTAATCTTCGAAAGGCATAGTGGATGGGGTACGTACAAGAGATCTAGATCGTCATTAGACAAGTAAAAGAGAGAAGCTTTCCAGATACCACTCGTCCATCTTCAGTTTCCAGTTCCTTGTAACCAGGAAAAAAACTGCGACTGAGATCTGGAAGAGTACAAGTTGCCCCTTCTACTTCCTTTTCACTTTTTTTTTACTTTTCCCAGTTGGCCTGGACAATGCAATGTCCAGAAGGGAAATGAAAGAGTAGAAGAGAGAGTAAGGGCTAAAAGGCAGCAGAAGCTTAGGTACATTACTTGCGGATACATTACGAACTCTTTTTTTTCTTCCTTCTCCCTTCGCTCTTCATTGTCATAAAGGCTTTTGTGCGACTCTATATAATTCTCAATTTTCTACTCTCCTCTGATCCCATCTCCCAGTCCCCTTCTTTCATTTCAACTTGTGTGCGTTGAAACCCCCGTGTGTGTGTATTATACTTATACCTTCTCTCCTTATATTTTGCTGTACTTATCTTGAATGGCTATTACAATTATACAGTGCGTACTTTTTTACCGTTTATTACGGATGCACCCAATACTAGAAAATGAGGAGCAAAATGCTAACAATGCCTGAGGACGACGCAAACCATTGTGCCCCAATTTAACTAGCTCTCGTTCGTGTTCCTTTCTTTTGAATGAAGTACTTTCCTTTTCATTCCTTTTCATATGTATACAACCCGAGCTTCAAGATTTGGTGAAAACTCGTTTTATTTTTCTTCGTACGCTCGTGTTTGCTTACATCATTTTTTTAAAATAAAAACTACTCCACTTTGGCAAGCATTTCAAAAGGAAATTTATACTTGGGGTTTTGTCTGCTTATGCTGCTCCAGGGATTACTACTTCTCTTCTCTCCGAGATGCTTTCCAGGCAAATGTTGTTGTGTATACGTTTTCATGTAATATTTACCCAGGCCCATTCAACAACATTTCACTTTCACTTGAGGCAGGACTTGATGACGGCTATTCGTAGTCACTCAATTGTTTACCTTTTGTGCAAGGAGGAAGTCATACTTTTCGTGGTGGACTGAATTCAGTATTCAGTAAAAATAATATTTCCAGCGTTTCCAGATAATGAAATCCCAACCGTATGAAACCCTATCGTTGGAGTTTTGTGAATATACATAACAAATCATGGACGAATTCATTACATTGCTTGAATACCTTTTTGAATAAGCTCAATCTATGCTGCTTGTTATTCAGCAAATTAAACCCTTTCAATCAATTCTGTGCGTCATTTTGCACAATGACATAAACATGCAGCTCCCCTTCTTACATTTAATTTCCTCGAAGACAACAAAGTAGGAATTTTCATGAAAGCTTTTAATTTCCTTCAAACTACGCCTTTTCATATTAAATTTGATATATGAATTGACCTTGAGAGCATAGAAAGGAGAGCACGTGGATTTTAATATGACGATAATAAAACTATAATGGAGGATATTGCCCGTTTTGTGTTGTCCCAAAAATATTTATATGAACAGCCAAGTTTCGTAACGGTTTAATTATTCCACATTGACCAAAATAACGAAATCTAGTCCAACGACCGGTTTTTACCTCAATCAATTAAACGAGGAATGTGGCCAAAAAATTTCACCAACTTGTGCCGTTGACTTTTCACTTGACTAATTTATGAAACTCAAAAACTGCGCAGCACACACATATTTTTGCCCATACTCATATTTCATTCATTACATTATCCCCTGTCATTTTGTCACACACACACACAACGATTTCGGCAAACTCGTCGGAAGCATTTTGGACGAAAATGGAACGCAAAAAAACATGCTCTTTAGCTTTATCACCGTTTGACGTGAAAACAATGGGATGGGAGTTCACACCACTGTGAAAATACGTAAGAGTGTGCTGTGCGTCAGCGAATGCCTAAAAATATCCAACTACCTAAACATGCAATTATGCTAAGATTAATTATTCAAACAATAATCATGGATCATTATTCATTGACGAGTAATAACGATGCATCCAAATTAATCCCGGTTCCTTTGCCACAAATTCTGCTATATTTCAACTCAAATAAAACTTGTTAAAAACCCTTTGAGTACATACATGGCTTACGTTTTTGCGTGCTTAAGTATTGAATGAAAGCAGTATTCTGGGAAGTGAAGTGTGTGAATCGGCGGCTCCAGTCGCTCTGGAGTTGCTAAAAACTGGAAGCTGTTACACACGATCTAAGTTTGTTGAGCTAAATTGAGTTTCACTTGTTTCGCTCCGGGAGAAAACAAACGTGACAATTGCCATTGGTGGGAGATTAAAAAGTTTTCGAGCCATAGTGTGTTCATGCCGGAAATCATTACGTGCTGTAGCAAAATCAGATAGAATGTAAAATGTAAGCAAGATCATGATCACGTACAAATCCAATTTTGATCCCATGCTGGGGGTGGTGATGATATCGCCATCATATTAAATGAAATGTATTCTTGAACGTATTTAACAGTGTTAACATTCATAGATGTTTTCCATGTTTAATACATATTACCTCATTAAACACACACTAATCGTAAGTATAGCCACACTTAACATCTATCGTCTCCTCACTCCTCCTCATCACTTGCGCATTTCACAAGTACGTTAGATTATCACCGACAATTTTTCTTCACAAAATAACAGGAACTTGATACTCCCGATCCAGCTATCCACTGTACATGCCATCCAGGTAAACTGAAGTTGTGGATTTTTTTTTTAAATTATTGAACAAAAAGAAACAGAAACCTATGATCCCTATTCATTAATCCGTGAGTCCGTACAATGTACAAGCTACAATCCCTGCAAAATTGATTATGCTTGATTATTGATTACATATCCTATCTTTTGGACAAACATCCTCGTTCTTGTGTCTCCCGACGTGGAGGCAATCATAATAGACATCTATATGTATGTGTGGGAATAATCGAGGGAAATCGTGAGAAAGACGAACTATACTTGAGCACGCTTTCGATTTCCTCAATACCCACCATCTTCACGGACTTCAGTTTAGATACATTCCTCCACAGCAAATGGCCTTTTCATTTATGAACCTATACGAACCTAATATTCCTAATGATTTATTTTCTTCGGTCTACAACAAATAGTGTACGTGTGTGACGACAGTTGCTTTTCGCTAAACTGCAAGAGCACATAGCGCACTACTATTGCCGCACTATCTATTGTTCCACTTTTGTCAACTCGTCAAAATACAATTTTCCTTTCTAATTCCCCTCAGGTTGCTTCACCGCTGTACTCTTGCAGAATACGCATGACATATTCATGACGGCTTCGTGTCACGCACCAAAGACTGCAAAAAATGCTTTAGCCTCCTTTCTTTTCTTTCTCTTCGCTATTTTATTCATTTCTCTGTGCTTTCTCCAGTCCACGTACATACAGTGAAAAAGAAAGCGGTGGAGGTTTTTCTTCTTGCTGAAACGCAGATATTCGCATAGACATTTACATACACATGCATAATGTATGGGAGACTTGCATTCTTTACCATCGACATAAATAAACCTTTCAAAATGCTCGCGTCCTCCTTCGTCTACATGATCGACGTAACTTTTTTGAGGAATGAGAAAGAGAAAATACTTAAGAATAGCCATCGACCCAGTTCTACCTCCGACACTCACTTGTCTTGGGAGTTTTTCCTTTCTTCAACAGACAATGTTGTCATTAACCCTTGTTATCTTAAAATATGTATGTGCTTTCACCATTAGTGTGTTCGCGGCACAGTGCACACACTCTTTTTGTGTGTCTTTTTTAATTCTTTTAGATCCTGCCGTCGAAACAAGAGTGTGGCAGCCAGCAAAAAATAGGTGAACATTAATGAACGTTCTTCATTAGGAAGGAGCACTTGTATGTTTACACGAGAAAGTGACAAATTATTAACAATTTTCACACAAAATACTTCCGCTTTACACAACAAGGTAATGAGATTTAGTGAACCATTAGACTCATCGTCAGTTGAACAAGAGCGAAAACTCCCTTGCCTTGGCCACATACAAACGAACCAACTTTCATCGATATTAAGGCGCTTAGCAATTTAGTCTCCAAGCACAAATTTTTTAGCTTTACAAGCATGTAATTGATATGGGACATCGA
>JAQFZW010003663.1:0-12299 GCA_034687055.1 Heteromurus nitidus | reverse complement strand
AATGTATAGAGCACTTGGTTTCCAGCGGATTGATAGTAATACATATGATTATGCATATGTGTACTATTGCAGAGACGAGCATATGCATGTATCTGGAAAAGCGTTGTAAAAGATGAAATCATGCATACACATTTAATATTAAGAAATGAAGCAGGAAAAATGTACGAAATGAGAAAAGTGGCAATTTCTCTGACTTCAAGATCCCCTATTCTTCTTCCCTCTCATGCTTCACTTCTTTTTCCATATGTTTAGCTGGAAACTTAATCCTTAATCCAGCCAAGTGGGGACAAGAAAAAATGGAGAGAGAAAGTACAACTCCTTCAGTAAAAGTGACTCTGCTCGTTAAAAATATTACACATTTATAAAATAAGAGCTCATATTTTTCCTTGATCACATGTGTGCACGTGATACTCTGCAAGTGCATCTTTCCCTGAAGGGTACATTGAAGAGGGGAGAAAAGTATAACAAATGCATACGTTTAGTGAAATGAAGTACTTCAAATGGAGCATAATAGGCATATTAGTGTTTAACGTGCCTCTTGAAACATTCGAGTGTATATAATATTGTAAATAGGGTCCCAGAGGAAATGTATGTACATATAATAATACATATGCGATTACAATTCACGATATGTATTTTGCGTCCCTAACTAATGTAGTTGTGTTCTTATTATGCAGACATGTATGATTTCATGCGTCACTTTCACCATTTATTAATTCATACGTTATATCGTAGCGAATTGCAAGTGTTTTACATCTTTTTTAAAGATAAAATGGGAATCCAGTTCCAGTTTCCCATAAATTATCGTCGTCCATTGTCGAAGTTGCTGATACCCTCCAAGGCAGTCTCGTGTGGTTTCATATATATGCTTACAGGGCAGGTCCTGGTTTCTCAAAATCGTACAAGTATATAACTTTTATGTACAATTAATATTCGGGATTTCTATTAATATACGTATTTTTTCATTTTTAGCTCAAGTGCTATATTTGTGCAAATCAAGTAGGTCCGAAGTTAGATTTCCATATTTCATACACAATATTTCTCATTACTTATTGCTGAATTGAAATTATTCCGGAAAGGGAGAACGTGTGCTACAGCAGTGTGCGGCATGATAATTTGCTTGACTGAAACTTCAAAAGAAAGATGAAACACGAGTGTAAACCAAATTCATACACGATTTCGGTATGAAGTTTATTCGCATCCTAATCAAGTGCTTTTTGCAATTATCATATAATATTCTGCTGAGTGTTGAAAGAACTTGGCGTACAAACTTTCGCTGGGAATATTAAAAACTGTAATTAGATTAGAACAAAATGTCCATCAGTTGTCGTTCTAGAGTACATTTGTATATCATGTACGTAGGTTTAATTTAAGTACAATTAAATGTAAGCATGTGTACTGATATAAATAATATATTACTATATATTACTGGTCGCATATATTATATTACTAACATCGCTTAGAAATCTTCTTGTCCATTTATTTCAGTACATAATTAATAATAATTTCTTCCATACAATCGTACCCAGTCACACTTATTTTGTAAGCTCTTCCGTTTATCGGATTAGTTTAATATTAGCAAAAGGAGAGTTAGAAATGCATTAGCTCCTCTTTCTGAAAGAACTTTAATATACATTTTTGTATTGAGTTTTGACAATTAAAAGTTATGCAGAATTTCTACCAAAAGACTGGCCACGTTTGTTTGGAGATGCAATATTTAGAGTAAATATGCATTTTCCTGCTTGATAAATATTAGGATATATAAACACATTACTTCGTTCTAGTAAAATTATCTTGACATGGCCGACATAATGACCACCCAAGACTATATATTGAAGAGACCTCTTTTAAGTTCTAATGTATATAATGCGCGGAATAAGTATGAAGCATTTGTTATTACTCTCATGGTGTGTCCGTAGGAATTTCTCATTCCGAAGAAAGTGAGTTTTGTTTCGACGTTTTCTTTATTCTTCGGGTTCTCCTAATGCAAATCCTGAAGAAAATTTATATAAATAAGCTAAAACTGAAAACCTGGTACATTTGTGAATGTGTGCATGTGCCTCCCTACATATACACGTCTTGCAGGTAC
This sequence comes from Heteromurus nitidus, assembly GCA_034687055.1. Taxonomy (NCBI): domain Eukaryota; kingdom Metazoa; phylum Arthropoda; class Collembola; order Entomobryomorpha; family Entomobryidae; genus Heteromurus; species Heteromurus nitidus. The sequence continues at coordinate 10,210 of JAQFZW010003663.1, read as the reverse complement.
ATGCAACGTTAAACTCCAAAACTCCACACGCATTTATGTTCGAACAAGAAAGCATAAGTATACATATAATGTGGATCAATTATTATTACAGGGGAGGATTTTTTACTTGAATAATACTTGAATCTTTAATGGTTTCGTGATACTTTCCATGAGTGAGAGACTGCTTGTAAGTATGTGAATAAAAGAGGATTATTACGGATGACGTGCATGGCTCGACTACAAAAAAAATAACACGTACATATATAATTTGCAATTTGTAAGTATATGTATATACGTATTAAAAATGCATACGTATGATGTACATGGTCTTTAACTTGCCCGGACATTACATGACGAACATCAGTTGGGAAAATAGGAGAGAGAAACTAAATACATTTTTTGCATTTAAACAATTGCGTGGATTTTGAATAATAAATGTTAGTTGAAGGCTAAAACTATCTAACTGAAAAATATATTTGTTCCTGCAAACTTAGAAAATGCTTAATTTCTTACACGATTCTGTGATGACTAGTATTTTCGTATTTTCGACACTCCTGATGTGGCTTCCTCTTCTGCGTACAAACTACATATTTCTTCGTGGTGTGTGCTTTAATTAGCAAAAACTAATAACGTGCCTAATTTGGATTATGTTTGTAATGCATTCAAATACCCAAAATTTATGAATGATTGATTCTTGGTCACATGAATGAAAGAAGGGAACAAAGAAATGGATAATTGATTTCATTTGCGGAGCTTTCTACTTCAGTTTGGATTATCGGTTAAGAAATCATGGACTTTGTATTTAGTTAGTTTGTAATAATATAAATGAAAACGTTCTGCCAACATTTAATTCTTTAGTTTTAATTCTCCCTTTCTTGACTAATGTACGACGCGTGCATAATGCTCACTTTCACTGGGAAAGTGGAATATCTTATAGCTTCATGTTGGAAATATCTAATCGTCTTCAGGATCACTTCTTTCATAGTTTCATAAAGTAAGATTTGCCTTCACATAATATGCTTCTAGCGTGCATATAACAATTGCGTACATATACTTTATGCATTTTATGCACTTACATTTGCCTTTTACTTGAGCATTTTTTTCGTACTCAAATATCTAACTTCCATGCGGAAGGAAATAAAAGGGAGAAAAAAGTGAAGTGGGTATATATTTACAGAGCTTGTAGAAAAAAAGCCACTAAAGCCACTAAAAAGTACATGAGATAGTTGGCTAGAATTTTAAAAATTCATTTTTTCCGAACCTCCAACGAGCCAATCGATAAATCAATATGTAGACTTTGTAATGAATTATTAATTTTATAGTTTTGAAAGGCGGTCCCCCAAACGAGAAGAAAAAGGTTAACGGATTAAAGTAGTACATATAAATGGGCTGGGCAACATGAGAGGAGACCGGCCAGGGTTCAGGATGTTAATTCGCTCTCTCGGTCGGTGTGTGTATTTCCTCTCATTTTTCCCTTTCTTGTCATGAAAGACGAAGGTTTGATCATGTTGACAATGTATCAGTACATAACCTACAGCATTGATATCAATTTGCAGCGCATGAAAAACCAGTTGGGCGTAACACGGTAGTTGTGCAGAGCGAGTTTGGCTTGTGTGTTAGGGAACAATCGAATTCATGTGTATTTAGAATATTGAATGAAACGCATTACATTTGGATATTGAATTATTTATGGAAACAGACAGACATTTGCATTAGCATATTACTTTCGAAATTTTTGTGTTGAATGAAAAAAGGATGGGGTTCCTTCGGTTTGGGTTGAAAAATCTGACGTGAAATGCATACTATTTGGTACGTATACGCAGGCCTGCATCTGTAAACAAATGTAACATGATGCCACAATACTTACACGATATCTAGTCCGCTATCCATCATTCTCATAATTCGACCAATCCACATTGTTAATCCTTGTATAATATTTTGCATTTGTTCAGGAAACAATATAAATATTACGACATTGCAAGGACCGTGTTGTACCAAACATATAGCAAGGAAAGTGAATTAACACCTGACTTCCATAAAGGTGCCATTTGTCTTGCTAATACCTCACCTTACACTTTACACATATCTTTTAAAATCCTCCTGACGTATATCAACCTTTGTCAGGTAATCAAAAACACGTGTCATTCTAGAGAGGCGCAACTCTCAAGAATACATGCTTATAATTACACTTTCACATATTACGTAGTTTTTTAAAGATCGCAATTCACACATATACACAATTCGACATGGCTCTGAAGGCGGTGCATGAAATACGTACACCAACTAAATACAGGTGAACTGATTGCAATTAGCACTTGTGTTATATCATAATACTGATATGGTCACTATTGCACGATGCCCATAGTTATGCTTGAATTTTATATATTTGTGGCTTAGGATTCCCCGAATCATTTTCCATGAATACATGCTTCACATTTTCAATTCATTCATGAATCGAATGTATAAAAATCCGAACCAGAGGATTCTCAGAGAATCTTCACATTTCCCTGATTTCCATATTTCCAAAGAGTGGGTATACAGTGAAATCTCCCTTTACCTGATCTCATCGCATCATCAATCCAATTGTTACGATCTGATAGGGTTTATTATCGGGGCACTCTGAACGATGCTTCCTGTATACACCTCTTGAGCTGTGTGCTACACAAAAGCTACCGATTACAAGCCATTCTCTGCCACCCTTCTTCCAAACTCTCTTTTTATCACGCTCTCAAACATCTTTTATACAGTCAACAGTGGATTGGATTTAGCATGCATATACCTTCGAGGTGTTCAGACTAACTGTTTTAGCTTCGCTTCTGAGAGCTACTAGTTATATTCATCGCATATCTCCTCCAGCAAGCTTCTGCCTGTGTGGTAAAAATGTGAATGTGACAAGCATAGGGGAAGCTAGTGTTTCTTATGTAAGCATGTAGATAGATAGTGTGAACTGTGCACTGCACACAAGAGCAGAGCATTTGTGTATTGCTCCAAACTGTGAGTTGAAAGGCGTTTATGGCTACTATATCGAGTAGCGTAGTCATCAGGCAGCATGACTCCGCGTATCTCCCAGTCAGTTGGAGTTTATCTGTCTTGCAGAGCAGATGTATTGTTCCTCATCTCTTCACGTGGAAGAGCACATGCAAAGAAAAAAGCATTGAAATTTTGTACACTCAAGTGAAAAACAAAGTGTCACTGGAAGAGTTTGTGTTTTGTTAGTATATCTCAGTCGCAGTTTTAAGTTAGACATCATGTGACGCATTCAAATTGTATACATTGTCATAACCGAATTTGTTGTAAGGGCCTTTCTTTTAGGAAATGGTGGAAATTCGGTGAAAAGGGAATATTTTGTTAGAGAAGTGATTTTTTAAAATCGAAAGCAAGATGACGCAAACACCACCTCAACAGTATTGTCTTCGGTGGAACAACTACCAGAACAACTTGACAAATGTATTTGATCAGTTGCTTCAGAGTGAGGCGTTTGTTGATGTCACATTGGCATGTGATGGACATTCCGTGAAAGCTCACAAAATGGTCCTCTCAGCATGCTCCCCATTTTTCCAAACTCTATTTTTTGACAACCCCTGCTCTCATCCTATTGTAATCCTCAAGGATATCAGTTGGGATGAACTCAAATCCGTGGTGGAGTTCATGTACAGAGGAGAAATCAACGTGTCACAGGAGCAGCTTGCCCCGCTGCTCAAAGTTGCAGAAATGTTGAAAATCAGAGGATTAGCTGATGTCTCACGTGGCTCCGGCGGAAGTAACGGTTCTCAACTGGGAAGCCGGGATGGACATGGAAATACGGACAATGCTAGCTCTGGTGGTTCGGGTTCGCACAGGAATGTCCCGAACCCGGCGGATTTCATGAGTACTTCGAACCAGGACTCTGAGCCTGGCTCACCAGTTCACACAAATGGTCATTTACTCAACCATCCACTTCTCCAGGGTCATCATCTGAGCTCTTTGAACTCTCTTCTGAATCCTAATGGATCGCCTCCATTATCTTCCTCAGCTGCTGCGGCAGCAGCACATGCACACGCTCTGGCTACACTTCACCGGAGAAAGCGAAGGAAAATGTCGACCCCAGAGCGGACCCCTAGTCCACCTGAAGATGATCTCGATGACCACTCCAGCAATCAACTGGAAATTGATAGTCAGAACGGCGACTGGAATAATGACCATTCACCCAGGTCCATGACAGCAGATCGAGCATCATCATCTGGAGAACCATCCAACAACTTGACGGGTGGCGGGACATCAGGTGTTGGGTTGTCGATGAGTTTGAGCAACACGCCAACACCTTCGAATACACCATCTCTGTCTGTTGCTGCCGCGGCAGCGGCCACCGTTGGAATGTCTTTAGCTGGTGGTGGCTCCCTTGGCTCTACCACAGCCACCTCACTCGTTGGCTCGATGGGGCCTGCTTTCCTCAATCTGCACGCAGCGGCAGCTGCAGCCGCCGCTGTGGCAAATGCCAATTCCTCTGCTGGAGGTGGTGGATCTGTTGGGGCAAGTGGCGGAGGAAATAACCCTCCTTCCACTTCATCATCGCTTGCAAGCGACTTGGACTTGAAGCCTGGAATTGTTGAAATGATTCGTGAAGAAGAAAGGGTAAGTCGAAATTTTTTCCCTGCTTCTTTCCTACCACAAGTTCGTCAATTTTAATTAAATATTTCATCTGCTCCTGGCAGAAAAAAACAAAAACCTTACCCTACATTGGTTGGGGTAAGGGAGAAAAGAAAGAAAAATGCTATAAATACAAATTGAAATGAGAGAGAAAATTCCTCTGGAACTCAATAATAAACTCGCTTTCGCGATTCCTCTTCTTTCACAGCATTGCTGAAAGAAATTAGGTAATTCCATTTATCGACTAATTTAGCTTGCCTAACACACAACAAACTCAGCAGAACTTGGGGAATTTTCATTCACCTGGAGTTATAACCCAAGGATAAATCCAATCAAGTTCGTTTGGCTTTTTGTATAAAAAAGTGTAAAAATTGCGGAAGAGGGTGGAGTTGCCAATAAAGCTTATAGGCCTGTACATGATTTTGTGGAGTAGGAAAAAACAAAGTTAGGGTAATTTATTAAATGAACGTGTGCTGGAAAGTTGTTTGTATTTAATTGTAAATATAAATCGATTTTCTCGTCGGAGCGAGCCAAGAATCACAAATGCAATCTTCACCTTTTCCTACTTCCACCCGTTGAAGCATATACTGACTATAAAGCTGATCTAAGGTTTGGGTTTGTCAATTACCTAGATTTTACCCTTTACTCTCAAGATTATGCAAACTATATAATATGGTGAACATATAAGAAACAAAAAAGTATGTGCATGTATGCATAGATCCATGTAGTTTTCTCGGATATGAACAGTGAAGAAGGATTCGTTCTTCGTTCGCATCGCATAAGGTCTACTATGGGCTTAGGAGAGTCGCATTAGCATTGGTAAGCTTAAATGAAGCGAATTAAATCTTCACTTATGAAGAAAAATACCAGAGCACATGTCAAGAGCAGAAATGCGAGTGTGGGGGAAAATAGAAAGATGTTTATGCATAGTTTTCCGTTTCCGTCTTCACATCTGAAGAAGAGAATCGCTAATTAGTTAACATTAGAACTAATGTGATTCAGTCCCCCCGTTTCCCCTCTCCCTCTCCTCTCTCTCTCTCTCTGTTGGTAGATATTTAGCAGAAGTTATCCGGTAGGAGCTTTGGAATAATTTGCTAATGGTGACTGGTGAGGCTAGTTCAGACGCAAGAAGAAGATGATCGCTCTGTGCATTTCCAATAAATTCTTCCAGTCCTTTAGCACGTCTTCATCGTATTAGCTCATGCCCAAAAGTAGAATAAAATATACTCCTTGTACGAGCATGCATATTGACGCTAGCTGAGTCCTTTGGAAAAATAAAATGCTGCAATTGTTAATCATGAAATATGCACAGCCGTTATTTAACTTGGTAGACCTTTTTTCGTTATATATACAATCCAGAATAGTTGTAAGAGTTGCTCTTGTGCTTATTTCCCAATGCAAGCATTTGAACTTTTACTGCTTGTTTACTGTGATGCGTGTATATGTACGTTCGGAGACCACGTTAGTAGAGAGGCACGTTGAAAGTAGGTACGCTCGTATACGTTACTTTAAAACTTAGAAAGAATGCCTAGGACGTTCATCAACTTCCTGGATTCTTCCACGTTCTGAAAGTACAAACAGTTTCTCACGAGAGAAGGAATAAAATCCTGAAGGTTCGAATGGTATCAAGAGAAACTTTCCTCCTGCGTATCACTCTCCATCCAGCTACACCTTCAGTCTTTCGCACAAGACTTGGTTGCTTTTCCAAGTTATTCGGTATTAATGAAGTCCATTTTATAAAGCAGTTGTCACACACAATTCTTCCCATCCTTCTTTTCCCACTTCACAAATAATGCATGTAATATATATGAAATACCGCACACACACTCACACACGTGTGCTGCAATATAGCGACAGTATGCTTTCCTACTCTGCCTTGCCGTAAAGCCCAGATAATATGCTTTACTGCGATACACAGAGAATGTTTTGTTTTGGATTTCATTAACAATTCATAATGGAGAATGAATTTTTCCTCTTGAAATATTTAAATGGTAGGTTGTACACTCTCATCCACTTTTCGTACAAATATTGTACGCCCGAAAACTATATGTGGGTTCCTTCCGTCTCTCTACAAAATGCTGGGGAGAGATAGAGAGAGAGAGAGGAAAGTGCGATGGAAGGTGGCTTTCCTGCCACGAATGTGTGTACATCGTCCAACCAAAGTATGCGACGTGAATTTTTCGTGGAAACGTCATGCATATATTTACTAACCAAATTATACGAATGTACATATTCAACATACATATATAACGGATAACCTCTTTCCTGCATATATGTAAACGTGCTCGACATCGAACAGGAGAGAGAAAAATCGGTGGGTTGATAATCTCTGTACATTGTAGATGAAGAGAGAAAGCATGGAAGAGAGAAAGTAAAATAAAATGTTTATTCGAGGATGCGTACAAGAAGAGTTGGCTATGTAGTCTGTATGTATGCCGTTGCGAATGGCATAATCTTGTTTTGATCAACCACTGTAGCTCATTAAAGTATGAAAAGGGAATTCCTTATTAATATTTTCCCTGCATAAAGCATATGCATGCACATACATCCATAGGGAAATTAAGGAAAATACTGAATAATTTAAGGTCTTATATACGTGTACATATCGCATGAGCAATATTTGTAGTAGAATCAATGAATTAACAATTAGTTTATCTAAAAAATATACGAAGAGAATCAGGCTTGGACATTGTGTGGGGGAATTTGGCAGCTCAAGTTTTACATAACATATTTTTACGACCCTTCATTCCTCGCAAATTGGTGAAATGAGTAGGCATATATTTATTATATGAAATGCTCACATCTGAATTCAAGTTGGAAAAAGGATGTGAAATTGAAGTACGCTGGAAGCTGGAAGCTTACGGCTTATTACCGGTTCAGCTTTTGTGGGAAGAGCAAAACTTCTCTTCGAAAGAATTGGATTCTGTGAAACATTTGAGCGTAATCGAAGATGACTGAAGTCGAAGTCAATGCTGACAGTTGACTTTTAGTTGAATGCGTGGATGGAGTGGTTCTAAAAACAATACTTTCCCCTTTTTGATCACACCATAAGAAGAATGGTTTGGGTCGTTCCACCAGAAATTTCTCAATAACTCCGCTCTGTATCTTTGGACGAGCATAAGCGGTAATAATATAAAATGACGATCTAAAATTATTATAACGACCATGAGCATCACACAAACCCATCAAATATCGCTTCGAAATTCCTAATATTGCAAAAGCAGAGAACTTGCAAAACGTGTGTACTCTCTCGTCGTCGTCGTCGTCTCCGCTTCCGCCCTCACTCAAAGCCATCCTTCTTCAGTCTTCAGTTGGAAATGCACAAAAAAAACTTTTCTAAATATCTCTAATATCCACAGCTATTCCCTCAAAGTTTATGATTAAAATTCCATGTTTTTATGAGAATAATTAAAGTATATGTCCACCATAAAATAGGTTGAATTGCTGTTGCTAAATTACTCCCATAAAATTCAACGGCTCTCTGAGTTTTTAATGTGTTATATATTATTATATTGTAGACTATATATCCTTCCATTCCTCCGAAGCGTAGATGTAACGTGCGCATATAGTATACGTATATTGTTAAATGTTTTATGCATACACACCGATGTACGAGTGAAATGTACACACACACATACACACACTTCCTTTTTTGCGTGCATATTGGAAGAGGAGAATTCCCATGGAATGGCACACCTTAAACAATATTTTGATGCCGTCATAATACATACATAATGTAAAACCAAACGCTGGAGAATTCGCAATTCTAAGTTCAATTATTATGCAGCATATAGCTGTAGCCGCTATTTTGCACGTTTACTACATACGTACATTCATCCAATGTGTGTAATGTACAGTTTCACGTCTCTCTCTCAGTAGGCATCCTCCTTTATAACCATTCGATATAGAGCTTTAGGGAAAGACATTGAAACAGCAAAAAAGAGTATCAGGTAATCGTATAAAATTTTGTCCATGCAATGTTAATGGGGGTATCACATGAGAGATCCATCCCAGCAGCTACTACTATCAACTGAGAATGTCTAGTGTATCGCCATTCGAGCCACTCTAAAAATCGCCTAATTCCTTCCAGCAACTGATGCTATTGCTATTACCCGCGCCGTGGTGTGTGGCACTACTATGCTCCTCTTACTACTTCGGAAAAGTGCTTCTCTCCTCTCTTCCTTGCATCACACGGCAATAATATATTTAACATCGAGGTTTCCAAAATACATTCCCTGCGTATAAAACATTTAATGTGTGTAGTAAAGTCACGTCGGAAGAAGCTGCAGAAATAGATTTTCATAGCTAACGAATCACTCTCTCGCCTATGTATCTCTACCTACGTTTTAACCTAGTAAATTGCATTCATTTCCAAACCTTCAATTTGCTTTCACTACTGTAGGTATCGACGCGTAATTCACTTTCATAAAATTACATGGCCACTGCCAACGGTCTCACACCGTCGACGTATGTCTGCATATTGTATGTACTGAAGCTATGTCTTGTGTACTGATGCAATTTGTCAGAACTGTCGTTGTCGTAATATTCATATAAACAAGTGAACAAAACTTAGGTTTCCTAGTAGAAAAGATTAACATGGAAGTTGGGTCAATTTTCCAGTCTCTGGGGCTAATTAAGCACTTTTTGTAAAAGTAAATATTTCTTCATCCCTCTGCCAGTGCAAGATTTGTAATGAGCAAAATGTCATGTATATTTACAATTGGTGAGCAAAATGGGAAGAAATGACGAATACTAATAACTGGATCCCATACATCCACATCCACACATGTAGCCAGTGATGATAACCCCTTGAATCACTACAACTCATGATCATTGCATCATACACATTGTCTACACATGCCGCGTGTGTAGATGACGACGCTTCGATCGCAAAGAACGTGTAAACATTGCAGCGATATACTAGACTTGTGCTTTTCTGATAATACCACACACATTCAAATCCATACATCTCGACAGAGAGAGACTTTTATCCATCCGCTCTTTTCTGAACGTAACAAAAACAGAAAGTTAGAGTTCGATCGAAGTTTTTGGGATAAAGAAATTGTTGTATGGGTTTATTTCGGTTGTGAGTCAACGTTTATAGCAACACTAGTAGTGGAAGTAATGGTAACTGTGTAATCGTAATCTAGCACCTTTATTTCAACTCTCGAGTAAGTCTTTCCCTCGCACTTCTATTGTATTGTGTGTGTATTTTTTCCTATAAACTTTTTTTTTGTACAATTCTCTCTATATTGGATACATCCTGGATTGGATTCATTGAGCGAAGGGAAAATATAAGATAGAATCAGACAGAGAGAAATAGAGAATATTTATTTTTTATGTTAACATAAACATTTGCTTCATGTTTATTTTAGTTATAGGGTGGAAGAAGAGAGAGAGAGAGATTGGTGGGTGAACGCTTGTAGCAGCCATATATTGCAATGTGAATAGTATACGTAAGTTACGTACATGACAGGAATGCACGTTTGCTTGATGTTTCTAATGCCGTGTAACAAAGCACATGTTGTGTGAATGCATTATTACATCTATACCAGTAAAAATGCTAATAAATGGCTTCGCTTCCCCAATCCAAGAGTTAGCTGGA
>JAQFZW010003662.1:0-12300 GCA_034687055.1 Heteromurus nitidus | reverse complement strand
GCCGATGACAATTTTGAAATGCGTATTCTCAAAGCTGCCATTCGCCGTATATTATAACTAGGGGGGCCGTTCTTAAGACAAGCAGAAGTTGAAATGCGAAAAATAATTAATTTAAAAAAGTAATCTGTGGCCCTCCTCCAATTTCTCCAGCAAAGTGCCAATGTTTGTCCGAATTCTAACTCCAAAGGGTTGCTTGCATGTCCAGGAAGAGTCGTGGAATGCATTTCCATATTGCCGGACAATTCTTTCGGTACAAAAATACAGAGCAATTGTCTATTATCTCAAATAGAATAGAAATCTATTATCGGTGGAAATTTTCAGAACGAATTTCTGGGGGAGAGGTTGGTCATAACGGTTGACTCGATTCATTTGCCGGACCGAGGAGAAACGGAAAACGCTTTGAATCTTCCTCCAGAGAAGCTCCAACAGAGGGAGGTCATCTTCCTCGACATCGCTCAAGATCAAGGGGCTGTGGAGGAGGAGGCGAACTATGCCGACACAAAAATTGATAGTCTCTGCAGTCGACGAGCGGGACGGGGTCCGTTACGCCAAAACTGGATGAATGATTTGTCTGTAAGACTTTTTCTCCAGGACATTCAAACATTTTTTATAACCTTTCGTTGAATCTTTTTGGATAAGATTTGTTTTTTTGGTCGAATTAGGTGAGACCAGTGATGACCTGCTACAAACTGGTTACAATTGACGTTCGAATATTCGGGTTGACAGGTCGCCTCGAGTCGTTCATTGTGAACAATCAGCGGCGTGTGTTCACCCAGTTCCAGAGAAGAATGGTGATTCTGATGGACGCATGGTATGGGATGACCATGGAAGACATAAGGAGGCTGGAGAATGTTTCGGCGAAGGAACTGGATCATGTAAGTGTACATCGTCTTTACAATTTACAGTATTAATAATAATAAGTTGTATTTCATTCAGCATAAAAAATTTGCCTCATCTTCTTTCTATTGTTTTCAAGCAACGTCAATTTGCATCGGCGAGAGGAACAAGGATGAGTGCAAGCAGTCAAGGCGGTGGTGGCGAATTGTGGTGACCGATAGCGTCAGAATGTCATCAAACATTGTCAAAAATTTACGTTTAAATTGGAACAATGCACAATAAAAATCGAGGGGAAATTTGACCCAAATTTCATTTTTACGGACACAAATTGTTTCTCAGAATAAACTCTCGTTACCTCATTTAAAATCAGCATAAAATCTCAGTTCAATTTCTCCGCTTTCGAACACCATTACATCCGAAATTGTTTTCTAATAAAGTTAAGTTAAGCTAAATATCAAGATGGTGATAACCACCCGAAGGACAATTGTGATATCAATCTTATTAGTTTTTCTCATTGATAAAAGTGTTGCAAGTAGTTTGCACTTTTGTATGAGAGGAAATGAACACGAACTGTCTACATCTCTAAATTCAGTGGAAACTTCTCCTGAGGCAGCCTTAACCTGTCCAGGTGGAATAGTTTTCAACAGACCTTTGCTGCTGAAAGCTTTGACCTCCGACTCGGACCAGTTTTGTGTGAAGACCTCAGTTTGCGATGAGACTTGGCAGTGCGGTTTTCGCAAGCAGAATATTACGGTAAAAAACGAGCACAATTTTATTTTGAGAAAATTATTTTTCTAAAAAAAATGGTTTAATTTGATTTCCATCCAGGCTCAAGTGTTGAAGATTGGCAAAGTTCCGTCGAAATCTGAATCCTGGCATCCATTTACAAACGATAAGAAGCTAAACTATGCCGTACCTGAATGCCACCTGAGCAACCACCTCCCGCTCCCTTTCCAAAAACGATTCAAGAGAGACGCTGCTACCAATGCGGATTCGCACTCAGTGCATGGTCTCGTTCCAGCAGAGCGCACCTCCAAAGAGCACCTCCAGCTGGAGGTCGACGACCAAACCAAGCGGCTCTTTTACTACCTTTCTGGGATCAACAAGGACCAAGTGAACAGCCACCTGAGAATCGTCAAGTTGTTCAAAATGAGCACTCAACTCGTGCCGATGATTTGCGATCCTTTATTCCTTCCACCTCGCTTCCTCCAAGAGATTGAGAAGGCGTTCCTCTTCTTGCTGAAGGAGCAAGGCTTCGACAATTTGGTGGATATTGACCTCGAGAGCTACAATGCTTTAAAGCAATCCTTGGAACATTGCGCGATGAATGTGACAATGGTGAAATTTATGGGACAAGCTTGCCCCACCCAAACGAAGGTGGAGTCTGTTTACAGACATACGGAATTCGGAATTCGGGATCTTCCTTATGAGCGCAACGAGAAGACTTTCAAATGGGGAGAGTATGACGTTGTGATTGATGCGGCGTGGCAAATTGTCGATCTTGTTCATGGCGGATGCTTTGACTCCTTCGCCAACAATCTCAACTTGCACCACAAATTTCAGGTGGCACTGGAACAGTTGTTCCACGCGGCATTGTATTTGAGGTGGGAGCACCCAACGAGGCTAGGGGATGAATTGTTTTATGACAGCGTCTTCTTGGCGAATGTGAATAGCACGATGGAGGTGATGGACGCTTGCGGGAGATTCTTGTATTTGTTTACGCCGTTTGGGGTTCAACTGAATCGACCAATCCATGAAACGATTTATAGGCGAAAGTAAGAAAAGTTTATCAAAATAATTATTGGGATTAAGATTCCGGTTTTTATTGTACTTATTTTTTTAGAAAGCGATCAATTGACGAAGAGGGTGACCTAATGGGAAGATCCTTCTCCTCCCAAGAGAACTTGGTTATTCCGAGAGAATCTGTTAAGGAGGGGGTGTCTCGAGAGAGAATTGAAGAGATGAATTTCGAAAGGGTTGTCTCAGCCGGAAGTTGTCTCCAGTCTGGAGAAGAGTTTGAGGAGAAGATCAGTACAATGCGAGAGTTGTATTGTACCTAAACATTAAAATTAGATGAAAGTATATTTAAACAAAAAAGAGGAAGTTTGCTAAAAAAATGTTACAAGGACAAGTATAAAAATGCATGATTTATTGTGCTTTGTTTTCTCATGGATTAATGTGTTTTTAATCAGTAAATTAAAGTTGATTCATGGCTCCCAGTGATTGATGAAGATAACTTGATATCATGAAAAATCTATGGACTTTTCTGCACACGGCAGTACTACGTCAATCCAAAGCACACAATCGTGAGCATATATGGCATATGGGAAAATTGATGCCGACTCCATCCAGATCCAGTCCAGATCGGTAAAGTTCAAAACACCTGAACATTTAGGCCGTGTGCAGTATTTGTTTGCATTAAGCATCTCGATGAGCAGGATATCAAAACAACGATTATTTTTTGCACACGCACTTCAATTCTTTTTGCACACGTTTCGCTTTACTTCACAATAAAAGGCATGAACATTGTGGCAGGGTTATCAGAGTTGAATACGAGCATCTCCAGCGCATCACGCTTAACTAAAAAAGTTTCAGAATTGTCGTACCATTTCCCAAGTTTTGTTCCGTTTTCCTAATCACAATTTTTATCCATCATGTCATCAGCACAACGTAATTTAATACAGTTTAATTGCATATTGAACATTTTGTGAAATTAAAAAATTTACAGTTACAATTTATTTTTATCTAGAATCCATAAATGTGAGAGGAGACTGCTCCTGTTGCGCCGATAACTGCAAATGTGGTGTTCAAGGAGGTTGCTTGGACTGTTGCAAGGACAAAGGCTGTTGTAAAGATAAGGCGTGCGTAAGTGAGAAGCAGTCATCGTCGTTAACTGCATCTTGTTGCACTTGTTGCGGTCCAGACTGCGTTTGCAAGGATGGCGCGTGCCCGGCCTGTTGTGATAATAAACCTTGCTGTCGTCGATAAGCCAATTATTATACAACCTTTGTGACTATACATTTAAACGATTGTTAAAAATTGGTTACGCATTTTTATTGATGTCATAAAGAAAACGATTTTATACACGTAAAATAAAGTGTTTTTTCTTACAAAAATAAGAATGTGGATGAAAGAAAGGCAGATGAGGGCACGCGCATGAACAAAAAAACATTGAAAAACTAAAAATAGCTTCGGTATACACGAATACACATTCGCGATCATTACACTGCGGCCTACTTTATTCCAAAACCAAAACTTTCTGACGAAGCTGTTTCCACATTTTTGTAATGCTCGAAAACACATTTTCAATATAAGCCATCTGAAATGCGAATCCCAACTCCAGAAATAAATATATACATCGTCACTTCAAAATATTTCCATTTTCGTGAAAAAGATTCGGGATTGAGTTGATATAAAATATGGAGCAAATCACAGGGAATCATCATGTAAGCTAGCTTAAATCTTTCATTAATTTAAAGATTAAAAAATTGTTTCTAAAATTATATCGTTTTGTAAAGATTCTCGAAAAGATTTTCACATTTGCGAAAACGTCATCCTTGCTCAGCTGCCGTCTCACTTGCAAACAGTGGGCTGAGGAGTCAACAAGGATCTTGCGGAAACGTGGGATTTCCCTTTGCTTCAGGTCCCTCGAAGATGTCGACGAGTACCTCACAATCGTCCGCCCAATTTCCCTAGAATTCTCCAACTTCCTTATCGATATCCCTTCAACGATTTCGTCAAGTCAAAGTGATGAAAATGGTTTTCTCGAGGAAATATCTGTGCCAATCGTTGATCTACTGGAAATCTACAAGGATTCCTTGACAGAACTAAAGTTTTGGTATCAACCCTTGGTCCAAGTCCCACTCCAGCAGGGTAACAATAACGCTGGAGAAGAGGAGATTGAGGAGGAGGAAGAGATCCTTCCTCCTGATGCGGAAGCTGATGAGTGCGACAATGAAAATGTTCAGTTTTCCAGTTTGAACAGTCTCCATCTCCTCTCCAACTACGTCCATCCAACAAATCTGGACAGGCAACAGCAACAAAGTAATCCTCACCGAATGCCAAAATATTTCTCCAGATTGGTCACCCCACATCTTCGCAGCTTGTCCATTCAACATTTGTATGATACGGATTGTGCCTCGACAGTTTGCAAAATTATCCAGAGCAGCAAATATTCGATGGAGTACTTGAAACTTCCAGCGAAGTTGTTTCCGCTTGTGGCAAAGTGTGACGATGTTTGTCTCGAGAATTTGAGGGAGCTCGACCTTCTCGGCATTTTTCATGGCTACTCTTGTGCAAACAATGAAACAGTGGAAACTGTCACAAAGTTTTGTCCGAATTTGCAAAAGCTTGGAATAGAGTTTAGCTTTCGGGCAACCCTGGAGAAAATCCAGAAAATGCTAGAAACACTAGCGGAGTCATTGGTGGAGTTGAGGTGCACCATTCAAGATAGAAACTTGCTCGCCAGACAAATTCTTAGGGTCGACTTTTCATTTCCGGTGAAAATGAGGAGGCTGAAGACTCTTCAGATGAGGTGGGCAAATCCAGGACTCGTTTATTATATTAATCATTTGCCTGTGTTGGAGGAACTCATGCTGGACACCGTCTGGACGAGGAAGATTCAAGGAAGTGTTTATCCAGGTGGTCAGGAATTTGCGGAGGGAATGAGTGGATATGGACAATTGAGTACTCTCAAGCTAACGCAAGTTGTGACGAAGGAACAAGTGGAAATGTTCTCCAGGTATTTCCCAAAGTTGACAATGTTCGGATGCTCGTTTGAGTCAAATGCGGGATTGCAAGCTGTTTATGAGAGGATGTTGGGGCTGAAGTGGTTGATTATTGAGAGGAAATCGAATGTGACAGAGGCTGGAGGCGTTTGTGGCTTGGAAGAATTAGATCTGGAGAATATCGAGGAGATTGGACAAAATAAAGATATTCAAAGATGTCATCCGTATATTGGCAACTTGAAAGGTATTAAAATTTAAAAGTATTGCATCATTTTATCATTTTTCTGGAGATTACCTCTTACGATTAGAAATTTATGTTTTGTTACTTTTTTAACCGACTTCTCCAGAACTGGAAACCCTCGAGTTATGCCAGTTGGGGATCACATGGTGCTCCCTCGTCTACGGAGTTGTAGATCTTCCAAAGTTGAAAACTTTGGTCGTTCAAGTAAGAATCTGTGGTCATTTTTAACGAAATTGTCCAAAATATTTAGTAGAGTTTTTATTTAAATTGTCTGGCTTTCCAGAGCAAAGCATGTCGACCTCACGGAGAGTTCACCCAGAACAAGACTTCCTTACTGGACAAGATTACCCCAAAAATGACAACTCTTCGCCGACTCACTCTCTGGATCAGGCACACTTCAGAGAAGCCTTCTTCCGACGAAGTAACCTTAATGGAAAGGGCCATACCTGATTTGGATGAGTTAACCGTGATAAATCATAGTTTATGCGGGATTTGACTATTAAAATTATGTAAATTTTAAAATGAAAAATTACAACATTCTTTTGAAATAGATTTCATTTGGCATATTCTTCTGAAGCTGCACGCCGTGCATAAAATTATACATTTATTTCATAATCGATTATCTGTAATAGGTTAATAGGTATACATTTTCACGTAGTTGTGTTAATGCATTTTCGTAGTAACGTCAAAATCTTAATAAATGTACAGTGGTCAAAAATGCTTCAAAAACGGTGTTGCAATTGTGGTTGTCCCAGTCGCAGTCAGCTTCAAAAGGGCATATATCTGTACAACACATTCCGTGCCACTCGAAGTCGCTCCTGTGGGGGGTCCAACTAGTGGACTGGCCAAACATGGTCCAAGAATATCTTTTCTCCAAACGTTGAACGTGTCATTTTATGGTTGTCAAGTGCAAGTATTTTGAATAATTTGTCCTCGTGGACCGATAACTTCTTAATTTTTGTGACATTTTTGCCCAGGGAGGCATTGTAATCTCTTTGTTTTTGCCAGTTTGGGTCATTGATGGTATTGTTTTGTTGAAGACATTTGAAGCCTTGCAAAAGTAAAGAGGTGAATGACGAAATCTACATGTAATATTGACAACAAATCAAACTGAAGGTACATTATATTCTCAGGCTGAAATAATAGGCGCATTGATAATTGAGCTAAATGTAATTTTGTGACTTATTTTTTTGATTTACTTTTCCAGAACATTGTTGAGACTTTTTAGTTCTAGCTTGGAAGATGAGTGGACTAAATTTAATTCCTGAAATGAAAAAACTGGAGATAAGTCCAGCCCCTTCATTGGCACAGCAGTTGATAAAAGCGGAGGAGGACACCACCATCAAATTTGATATCATCAAGGTGGTTGGGAATACTTTCGTGAAGCAGGAGAAGTTGCCTGAAGCTCTGGCGAAGTACGAGGAGGCTTGGCCCTTGTGCAGAAATGACGAGGATAGAGCGATGATCTTGAACAATAAGGGCGTGGTTTTCGAGAAAATGGTACGCTATAATAAAGTTTTTAACATTATTAACGATAATATTGGAAATTGGAAATATTTTTTACAAAATTTAAACTGTATTTTTTTATTTGTACTTAGGGCCAGTCAGAGAAGGCGATGGAGTTGTTCACCAAGGCCCTGCAGCTGAACCCGAAGTATGTCAAAGCTTTGATTCGGCGGGCGATGCTTCACAGAAAGGAAAATAGGATTGAGGACGCCTTTGAGGACGTGACGGAAGCGGGTGCCCTCATCGCGAAATACTCGTTACGTGTGGCTGGCTTGGAGGAAAGCACTGAACAAATTCTCATCGAATATGGTATCGAGTGTAAAGCAATTTTTATGTCTTTCCAGTTTTAGCAAAAACTAGTATTTAACAATGTTGTATGTTTACAGGAGAGAAGGAGATTGATGAGAGGATGGCAACTCACCGAATGTCCAACTTCCCCAAAGGATTTGTTATTCGGCAGTTCTTCAGAGGATTTTACGCCGACCCCGTTTCCCGCATGTGGAAACGATTGGATCCTTCCCCACTGGACGAATATGGGGATACGAAACCTGAGTTGTAAGCTCAACCGTTTAAATTGTTTTTGTAAATTGTAAACTGCAATATTTTATTTTAATCATTTTTTTTGAACCGCAGAAGTGGCTTCTTGGCAGCGCTGGATTGTCTCGAGAAGGAAAATTATCCGGACATGTTTGACCACTGCTCTCAGGAAATTGATAAAGACAGTCCAGAAAGCGAGAGTAAGTTCAGGGTGGAGGCATTCCTTCTTCGGGGTTCTCTTCACTTCCTGTGTGGTCAGAAGGAGGAGGCTGCCGCGGATTTCCAAGCGGTGATTGACGATCCTTCAACTTCAAATGAAGTAAGTTGAGCAAGATTATAAATGGAAGGCGACAAAGTACTCTTCCTTAGCTTCCCATAGATTTATTTAACTAATATGATTTCATTTTTGTCCAGCTGAAAAGCTGTGCCTATTTAAAAGCCGCAATTTGCGCAAATCTCTGGAAAACATCTGAGGAAACCGCTGAGCTCTTCTCCCATGCGGAGAAGTTATGGAAGGAGAATGGGGATGTATATTATCACGCTGCTATTGTAAGACTGTGCAGAACACTATCATTTCCTTTTTTAATTTAGTTCAAATAAATAAATTTACTTAATTATTTTGCTTTTTAGTGTCTAATTGACAGAAACGAGTCTTTGCCCGCCCTCGCCCTTTTAGAGAAAGGGATGGAAGTATGCAATAGCCCAAAAAAGTTTCCCATGTTGCACGTGTTGGGGCTCACATTACGGTTATCTTATGATGCATGTATGGACAAGTCTGTCGATGCTACCAATATTTTGAAACAACTTGAAGCGGATGGCATCTTTGACACGCCTGAATGCTACGAGTACTATGGACAGGTACGGCATATATCCTTGTGTGACTTCGCACGATCCGTATTTGGAATGTAATATTGATTAAAATGAAGATATAACCATAATCTTCCTCTTGTTTCTATTCTAGTGCCTGTTCCTAGTTGATCCCAGTGGAGACCAAGCATTTGAGCAGTTTGACAAGTCCGTGGAACTCTCCTCTGGGGACAAAATGTTTATTCTGAAGCGAGGTATTTTATCAAGCGAATTCTTTAATATTCTGAACTGAGTCGATGGAAGTCTGCATATTTTTAAACTATGATTTTGCAGTGTTGGCTGGACACATTTTCAAGAATGATCCAGAGGCAACAATCAAATTGTTAATGGAGCACGCAGATGACTTGGATGTAGGTCATGTAGCATGGTATCATATTGGAGAGTTGAAATTGTTGATGTAAGCAATATTTTTACGTAATCTCAAGTTTATTTCTGTTACCAGAATTCAATCAAGGTTATCTTTGATTTTTCAGGGGTAAAAAGGAAGAGGGCTTCGAAGCAATGGACAAGTCGATCGCTCTCTCCACTTCTTTGTATGACATCCGTATTCGAGTAATGGGAAAAGTCGACTTACTGTATAACGTCACTATTGGCGAGAAGCTGAAAAAGTATGGGTTCGAATTGCGACCTGATGGAACCGTGAAGGAACATAAACCAGAGGAAGAGCAAGAAGCAGCAGAGCCCGAGCCTGCTCCAGTCGATTAAAGTTCTCTCTGGTGCTTGAAACAAATTGGACAATGTTTTATTGAAATCCAGACAAGCCATTAATTCTTCATTCTTTACATCTGCAATATATTCAACCTTCAAATGTATATTATCACGATACAGCGTGAAAATTGTGTTTTTATGTAAGCAAAATTACACTGATGAATTCTGCTGATTACTCCTGTATAATGCACACATGAACAGATTTTTATTGACAACACGACATGCTACATGAAACTCATCGTTTTGTTCAGCTTGACGGGTTTTTGGCAATTTTAGAGCTAGTTTCACCTTCCTGTGCTTTACATTATCATGAGATCATCATCACATAGCACTTTACGTCAATTTGCTAAATGCAAATTAGCTTCGCATCGGAAGCATTTGTGCACATTGTCCGCGAATTATTCTGCATCAATGTTTTAATTTGATTATCTAGCTTTTTAATTGTATTATAATCAGGTGATATATACTCTATATCGTTAACTTAATTTATGAATCATTCCGGGGTGCAGTTCTACACTAGATTAATTCTACAAATTAAAATTACACTTGAAAACGACTTTCTACTTTCTTCCTTCCCTTTCCAGTCTCGCTTCTAATTCCACGTTTAACGTTCTCTCTCTCCTGGAAAAAATCGTGAAAACCCATCATGAAACATCATCATTCCCATCGTCCCTCCGTGTCCATCCAAATCGGGACCTTTATGGACATTCTCCGCCCAGTCATCCGCATCAACCAAGTAGTTGGCGTGTGCCCTCTCGAAATCTCCGGACACAATATTCAACTCCGCTTCCGCTCCTTCAAGTCCCTCCACACCTTCCTCACTTTGCTAATCCTCACGTGCTACTTCGCCTTCAGCTTATTCCAATTCCTCACCTCGTTCAATCGGGGTCATAGCGTGTCAGAAGTCGTCACAATGGCCACTTGGGTGGCGAGCACCCTCGTCCCGATTGCGATGCTCATTCTGTCAATTCTGAAACGAGACCAGTTTTCCCACTTTTTCGAGAAAAGTCACGAGTTTCGGATTCCGCTCAGTGGGTTCATCCGATTCCAAGAGAATATTCACTACTCCCGGAAGATCTGTGTTGTCTACATGTTTCTCATCTTCGGCTCCTGCCTTTTTGTCGCTTTGGACGTCATTCACAAGCCAACGAGAGACATTTTTGTTCTGGCGTACATTGACAATCCATCCCCAACGCTGATCGGGATAAGTTGCCTCTTCCAATGCTACATTGTGGTCGTCAGCTCGTGCGGATGTGCGTTCATCGAAGTGCTCTGTTGTTGTATTGGATCCTGCTTCCAGAGCACTGGAAATGCGATCATTGACGACCTTCAGGAATCTGTTGGAGTGACACCCTCAAACAGTCCTCTGTGCAGGAAGCATAAAGTGTCCGTGTCAGAATCTTCTGGAGAATCTCATCATCATCATCTTCCAGACAACTATTCCATTTTCAACATCATTCCCACACCCACCTTCCCCCGAAGGATTAGAAGTGTTAGCAAACCACCAGCACCACGAGAAGACATTTCCACTTCAAGTTTTCATTTCGCCCCAAATCCTTGGCCGACTCGAGGAGGAGACGAAAAGGACACTTATCACACCTTATCGGAAGAGATGAGCTTGTCACTTCGGGACCACCGAGAGTGTGACGATGAAGGGCCAATCATCAAGGCAATTAAACGATTTAATTGCATCACGAGCATGCAAACCCTTCTCAACTGCATTTTCGGACCAATTCTCGCCCTCGACATTGGACTCTTGGTCCTTCTCAGTTGTCTCCTCTTGTATTTGAAGATTAACTACTTGGGCTCGGGCAGTAGTGTGGACTACATTGATGGGATCACTTTTACTGGAAATTGCATATTGTATTTTGCCCGACTTGTGATTGTCTTCATTAGTCTGGGGAATGTGCACGAGATGACGGTTCACTTTAATGGATGCTTGACTGCGAGTCTGATGCACTCGAGGAGAGCGACGTCGACAGAAGTTAATTTGGTGCTGGCTCATCTGACGAGTCAGTTTGCGAACCCGAGTTGTTTCTCGGCGGCTGGGTTCTTTGTTTTCTCGAGGGGGTCTTTGTTGGCGGTGTTGAGTGCGATTATGACGTATGTCGTGTTTTTGTTGCAGGCGAAAATGTAAAGGCTGTTTTTTGTAACTGAAGTTGTGGAATTTTTTTTGAATAAAACAGTCAATGATTTACTTTTAATTTCATCCATTTTTAATTTTGCTTTCATTTTCATAATTCCACAAGCCACTCATTAATTCAAGCACAAATGTGAATGGAATTGGAATGGAATACGGAGCTTATGTAAATGCAACGGAATCATATTAAAATGGTTAACATTAGTAGCAGATAAATCTTTATTATAAATAGTACACAGACATAAAAGTAGTATAGAGCACACAGTAAGAGAATGCAATGTAGTACGAAATATTGTGATTTAATTGAATACTAATTCTTCTAATGAACATATCGGTAGGGGAGCCTTGTCGCGGTGCAAATTATCCAGCCAGTTGATTTTGAATTGGGATCAAAGGATCTTCAAAGTTGAAAAACAATGTGTAGTTCAGGAATGGTTCCATTGATTGGAGGCAATTCTGTCGTTAAGTTGAAATTTGTACTAGTTCCATTGATTGGAGGCAACGTAGTAATATTGAAATCTGGAGTGGTTCCGTTGATTGGAGGCAACGGCGTGGTTAGATTAAAATCTGGGGTGGTTCCATTGATAGGAGGCAAAGTGGTTATGTTGAAATCCGGAGTGGTTCCATTAATTGGAGGCAACGTTGTAATATTGCAATCTTGAGTGGTTCCATTGATTGGAGGCAACGGTGTGGTTAGATTAAAATCTGGAGTGGTTCCGTTGATTGGAGGCAACGTT
>JAQFZW010003661.1:0-12304 GCA_034687055.1 Heteromurus nitidus | reverse complement strand
AAACTATCTCAACCAGTATCCTTAGCCGCATCTCAAATAGTTATTTATCATCAATCGGCATCAACACGCCTTTAACACTAGTTTATCTGAAAAACTGAAAAACGTCGACCTTTACTACTTGCTTGCCTTGACTGGACCTGGACTGATGCAGGTTATATAGACTCAAAGAGGTGAAATGCAAATTACAACTTTTTTGTTGGTTTGGTCCGTGTCCGTGTTAGATTCTGGTGAGAAGTGAGAAGTGAAGATCCAAGAAGCGAAAAAGAGAGATGTGTTTTGTGAAGTATACACACACCGTCACAATTATCATCTTCGTCAAGTTGTGTCAAAATGATGATTGTATGTACGTCTCCAACTCAACTTCAATAAAAAAATTCAAATGTATATAACCTCTCGTTTTGACCTTCCTTCGTGTTCTGTTGGCTTTATGCCTTCTTCTGGCTTATGAAAACTTTCGTTGGAATTGAATGGAGTGTGCTGTGCATTTCTATGTATGAGCTTTTAAAGTAGAATTGTTATGACTGTTTGTTCTTTTCCCTTTGCATTTGCATTCATAAAGTTTATCATTCAGAAGCATTCTTTTTCAACTTTTTGAGCTGCTTGAAAGCGAAGTTTCGTTCCGTCAAAAAGTTAAGAAGTAATCATAATTATGCGAAATGGAAGACCGCGACAATGTTGCATGTAACATGCACACCTCCCAATCATCTTTGAAGTTTCACTTTTGGTGAATGGCTGCTGCAACAAGGCTATAATATACAGTCCAGACATAGAAGGATTTAAGTTATTCATAAGGATATGAACATCGAAACTGGAGAATATAATTCCAGGAACAATTCCAGCAGCCGTGAAGGCTTAAATGGCTGGTATTATTATAATGAATCCCTTTTTGCAAGTGAATCCAATCATTATAAGCAGCATATAATATTTAAATGGAAGTGAGACAGTTCTCACAAAACCAAATTTGATACCTCGATTTGGAGAAATGCACTTTTCTTGTAGACGATAGTTTCATAGAAAAAGCCTCGCCAATGATATACTGAAAGGTTATTTCACTTTTGGAAATCAATTGCACGGTTCACATCCTGTGGTCCTGAAAAGATTTGAAGTTGGGTTTTTCTGCCCCTGGAAAATAGTTTTTGGATAACCTTGTTCCAGGCCATTTAGAGCAAATCCTTTGTGAAATTGAGATTTGTAAATTACCCAAGTTGAAATAGAGTTCGAAGGTAAGCCCATACCCAAAGCACAAGCTCCAGGATATTTTTACACATGACCACTTGGATCTTGGATATACATTTTTCTCTTTGATTTTTTTATATTATCCATGTCTCCCTCAAGATATCCAACTAAACGCTTCCGGAATTCAGTTTAAAATTGAATGCAACAGCTTATTAGCGATGAGAAGATAGGGAACAAGGGGTTCAAGGTGGCAGCACCCCTAAAGCTTCACTTTAGATATTATGATAATAGACTGCTACTTGTTTTCCAACTAAAGTCCTCTAAAATCCAGCAGAGCTAAAGACCAAAAGAGGATTCCACAAATACGGAGCCGCTTTTTTCTATATTTTGTAAACGCCTCTGGACTGGAGAAAGAGAAGGCGAAAACTCCCATTAAAAGTCAGAACACCAGAAGTGAATTGTAACACGCAGCACAACGTGGTCGGATGAAGTAGGGAATTCGTCTAGGATTAAGAAGCCCTTAAGCCAGGAAAAGGTCAAAAGTTTTTATCATTAATTAGCTGAGGATGTTTTTTTCTCTCTGGAGGAGAGATGCATTCACTTACACCAAAAAATTATATATCATTCATTATCATTACAAGTCGTAATCCGGTAGGATTTTTCGTTTATTTCTTGTAATTGGATTTGTGGCTTGGTGTATCCAGTATTTTACTGAATTAAACAATTATTTCAAACACAAAATTGGTTTATAAAAATGCCAAGTATCTTCAGGCCTGGAACAGGATGCATAGCACAATTCTCACGAAACATTCCATTTTTGTACGTTTTCGAAGAAAAAATGTGCCTCAAACGAAACACGAAATTGATAATTCTTCAGTGGTTCCTATTGTACCCAAAACAATGCAGTTGGATTGGAGTAAAAGTTGAGGATAAAAAAGTGTACAAGAGGATATTTACAGCTGTAATATGGTAATACAGCCAACGAAAGAAATATATATTTGCTTGCACGATCAACCAAACCACGACATGTACTTTCTGCAGTTGATTTTTTACACAGAAAAAATTGAAAAGGGAAAAAAACTTTTCTCTTTTGTAAATATCATTGCCAAAAGGAGGAACTTGGTATAGATTTTTTTTGTCCTGGTGTGGATAACCAGCCCTGGAGAGACTGAATAGAATTTGTGAGTTGACTCCTGTGAATATTTATGGACTTTCTTGTCAAACTCACAAGTCTACTGCGAGGAGTGTCAGTGGCGTGTTCTATTCTCTTTTGTCCTTCTCTCTCTCTCTCCTTCTGATATTATAAGTAGGAGTAAATTTCCAGTGTAATATTTCGTTTATGTGGTAGTGCGATACACACGTTTTTAGGTATAGTTCCAAGGGAAATACCAAACCAAACCAGAACGTTCGGCTATGCAAAAGCCACATGGTTTTGTTCCCTTTCGAGATCGCAGAACGAGAGAAAGCGATGAGGGTGAGAGGGAATTTAGACAAAGATGAAATGGATGCAGTTTAGGAGGAAAGCTAGAGGATGAAAGTAATATAGACACTGTCAGAAAATTGTTGGCTTCACTTTCACTTGCGCCAAGTGAGAGGGACGGAATATGTCACAGGGTTTTTAGGGAAAAGGAAAAGTGTAATAAAGCAGGAAAGTGAGTGAACTGTAGGGAAAATTATATAGTATCTGATGTTGGGAGAGAGAAAAAAAGTTTCCTTTTATTGGGATCTTATCACAACTGCCAGCACTGACTAAAGAGGGATCTAGCACAGTAAATCCCGCAAATAACTCATGCTAATGTCACAAGGTATATAAGAGTAAATAGGATGACGGAAGAGAAGGGAGGGACGTGATGGAAGGAAGAGAATGAGAATGTTGCGATAAAGGAGATGAGGAAACTGGGAGAAATATGCACATGGAATGAAGTGATTGTGAAGGAAAACTTTTAAAAATCAATCAAAAAGAAGCTATGAGTGGGAGTAATTTAGAATATTTAAGGAGTAATTAGTTTGTGAAAGTATTAGTTCTAGAGTTTCACGTCGAAATACATTTTATTTTTATTTCAGATAATTTAATGCTAGCATAGATCTTCATTCTGGTTTCTGGTTTCTGGTCAATGTGTAACGTTCTGGTGTAAAAGGATAGAGCCACGAATAAGTTGAGAGCAAAAACTAAACCATAAAGAGTTATATAATTACACGATCGCATCTCTTTTGCTTGTGAACCCAAGTCGAAGTGCAGAATTCCTTGTCCAGTCAAGAGTGCCGCATTGTGGTCATCCCATTTTTAATGATATAAAAAGTGTAAAACGCTACGTTATCCATAATCTGTATATTATGCTTGGTGCGTACGTTTGTAAAAAGTAAACAACCATTATTTGATCGAGTATGAAAAAATATACCCATACTCACACTCACACTATTCCAGGTTTACTCTCTCGCTGCTTTCCCATATTTTCCCCTTTCCATTATTTTCTCCTGCTGGAGATCGGATACAAAAATTGCAGCACTCCAACAAGAAACGCATATTCACCTCATCTCCACATGCAACGGTGAAAGTTTTTGTAGAAACATTTTGAAGCTTACACTAAAGCCCGAAAAATATCTTTCCTTCCTCGCATATTTTCCCCAGATTTACCTTACTCCGTCCCTTGTACATCTTGTACCATATGCGCCGATTCGCATTCCTTCCTTCCGTATGAATGAAATGAGCCTGATGTTACCGTTACCCTCTTTCATACTTTCCAGTTAGCCGCGCTCGCTTACATCAGCAGAAAGGAGTTATTTGAGTATGGTGTGTGCACGGCGAAGTATTTGGGGGGGAACGGCAATAACAGCATATTACCATCATATTGTCATCATGGCCATCATAACGGGATGAAAATATCGCCCATATTACTCCACCACCTTGTTTCGAATCATTTCACTCGATTACCCTGTTATTTTCCCTCGCCCTCGCAATATGCAATTTAATATAACTCATGGCGATGATGATGATGATGATGATGATTATGACGTTATGTAACTACTCTTTCACACCTACCGTATTCCAACACTCTCTAGTAGACTAGGGTCTCTCCTCTCTCTCTCTCTTCCGCATTGTTTCATATTTTAAAATAATATGTCAGCAGAAATAGCAGCAATGGCAATATCATCAAAAACAGGAGAGAGTCTAGAAATACACTCGAATCCACGGCCCGTTTTTTTCGCTTGTTTTCACCTACCTTCTCCCTCGCCTTGGCCTTATCCCGAAATGAAGTAGTAACACCAGGGGCCACATCATCAATTTAATGGCTCAAGCAGGAGCCATACTAGATGCAGTAAAAATCTGCACCTAATTTAACCCAAGTTTTTTTGTCCAGACAAGCAGAAAACCGTATATGGATAAAAATTATCCAGACTTTTTTTCTTCACAGATACATATATGCGCATAAAAGATTTTTTAAACATTTTTCTGTGGATATGTGGAATAAAAATATGATACCATAAAAGGAAGAAGGATCGAATATGTTATCCAAGGGACTAAGGATAAAAAAGTGCATAAGAAGAAATACTATAGTCTTTTCTTCCAAAAACCGATAAACCTCTTCTTATTCAAGGTGTGCTCAACTTATTTTTATCCTTTTGAAAAAAGTATATATCGTGAATAAAGCCCATTCTTCTTCAGTTTCCTTTTATTTCTTATTCTTTTTTTGACCAATTCAAGAGCAAAAACTTTGTGATGCAATAAGGCGCACATCCGGTGTACAATTCCCTATACTCATTCAGAGTGTGTTTTTGGGAAGATCGCTGCTCTATGCTTCGTCTTTCCAGTGTAAAAATGGAATCTGGGAAAACGTCTGGATTGAGCCCATTCACGCAACACTTGTCACTTAATTCTACTTTGGAGAGAAAATAAATGAATTGAAAAAAGGGAAGACGAAATTTTCCCCTATTCACTTTGCCAAATGTGATTGCCTATGGTGTATGGTGGTGGTGGGTGGGTGATGGTGTGGTGAATAGTGACATTTGCCCCACTCAATCTCACACGATAATGTAATAATAATATTATAAAAAGTGGGGATTTGGAATATGGACTGTAAAAAATTTGAGGGAATTTTTTTACAACTTCCAAGACCACACACACACCAACGCAACGCACTCCCCCACACAACATGGAATGTAGATGGCTATATTTGGCCTACATTTATATTCCATCACCTTCTCTCCAGTTTTTATGCTATTTCTGGAGATGGACCATTTCCCATTTTCCTCTATGACGAGGAGAATGTGAAATAAAAAAATTATGCCTACTCTCGCGTCCAACTCATTTCACTCCGTTTCGAAATAGCGCCAACTTCCATATTCTCCATTCCTTATTTTCTTGGCGTAGTTCCGAAAAGAAGAATAAGCGGGGGAAATAATATTCCTTCTTTTTTTATTTGGTTAGTTACGTCCGTATTTCAATTACAGAAAGCTGGAGCAGAAAAGAAAATGGCCTGGAGGGACCATGCATGTCATGTCATAAAGCATGCCACACTAGACTGCCACGTCCAGAGAAAAGATTTTCTTAAGGAAAATGGCAGCTCCATTTTCATTTTTCTCTCCCTTTTTGCCCAAGTCAATTCAAGTCAACAAAAGCACTCACACAGTAACACACAAAAAATGCTCTTTTTTGTTTCTTGATTTTGACTTGTGAGTATGTATTATGTATCATATTTTTATATATAGGATGATAATATAAATATATATATATATTTTATTATGCAATATATTTCTCCCTAAACAGCAGCATCCACTTCCACTTTTCCTTCTTGCAAGCAATAAATATGAATTGAGGAGCAAGAAGGAGAGAAGAAGTTGAGAGGAGCAAGAGAGAGAGAGAGAAATGAGCACAAGTGAAAACGGAGATGAAGATGAAATGAAGAAGAAAGTTTTCTTCTTCGCGGATGGATGAATGAACATGAAAGGATGAAGAGGGGAGAAAAGCGCAGAGCTCAGCATATTAACTACTTTTTTCATCTCTCTCACTTATGCGCTTTTTTCTACTTCTTCTACTTCTTCTTGTTCACGATATCATGAATCATATCAAGATAAATAAGAAGATGAAAGAGGAAAAAGAGCTTCCAACATATTTTCTCTACACTTATCAAAAAAAGCATGTGTGTGTATATTTTTTTGTATGACACAAACAAAACGAAACCGACATATTGTTTCATCCTTTTTATAACCATTTTTCCCAGGATATCTTTTTCACTAAAAACACAACTCAAATTTCCTATTATCTTGAGAATCAGCAAAAAATATGAGGATCACATTTAAGGCCGACATAAGTAAACCGAGAATAATTTAAGAACATAGAAAACAAAAACGGAATCGGAACCAAATACCTATATCTGATACATGTTATTGACAAGAGGAGCTGAATTGAACTGAAGAAGCTTTCTTTTTCCTTGTTGATATATTCTGTTATGAAAACAAGACAAATTCTGGCAAGTCACTCATCCTTCAGTGAAGGCAATCATCCAGACACAAGAAGAAAAATAATTTGTATGTATGTCCATAAATTCTCTCTTCTCCGTTTTTTGCTAACAAGGCTCATCCTTCTCTGTGGGAAAAAAAAATCATGCGAGTGCCAAAAGTGAAAGATAAACTATGAGTAAATAACTAAAGACCAGAGCAGAGATGGAAAGAGCGTACTTTCTCCCCCATTCATAAGCATATTACA
This sequence comes from Heteromurus nitidus, assembly GCA_034687055.1. Lineage (NCBI taxonomy): Eukaryota > Metazoa > Arthropoda > Collembola > Entomobryomorpha > Entomobryidae > Heteromurus > Heteromurus nitidus. Next base: position 5,424 of record JAQFZW010003661.1, on the reverse strand, counting down.
TGTAACTCTCCTCCAAAAATAACTTGTATCCTTCCTCTTCAAAAATAGATATACTCCAACTCGCAGCTCGCACCATCGTCCAGAAAATCCAAGTGAAAAAAGTGTATGAATGATGTGAAAGCAGAAAAGGAAAGTAAAAGTAGGGGATGATTTGATGATGTGAAGAATTGTGATTTTTTCTCTCTCTCCTCTTTTTTGTATTTTACTGGTGGATTGGTGTTTATGCACTATTTTTTCTCTTGTATCTAGTTAGTTAGGTTTGCTTCCACCTGCCAAGAAAAAAAAACTTTGTGATTTACTCGCTTACTTTTTCCTTCCTTCTTTATGCTTCAGATGGGGAAAAAGTGAACAAGGGGAAATAAATACAGAAGCATTGATATATATTTTTTGTCTTTTCCCCTTTTTCTTTCACTTGTATTTCCTTCCTGATTTTCTCTTCGTCTTCTTGTATGCCTCCGTGATCTCTTCGAATCCAGAGAAAAAAGTCAGTGGGAGAGGAGAGAGTAGAGTGAAACGGGATGATTTTTTGGAGAGAAAAAAATGAAGGGAAAAGAAGACTACTACTATACTCTCCTCAGCTTCATCGTCTTCTTTTTCTTCTCTCCGGCTTTAAGTTTACTTTAGATATTTGAGCCGTAGGATTTCTCTTTAGGAAAGAGAGAGAAAAAAAGTCGACAGAGAAGGAGGAAAGCGTACGTACACTCACATTCCAGAGAAGATGTGGAGAGTCTCCTCCGTACATAAATCCTATGCAACTTCTTTTGCAGACGAAAGACCTTTTGTCAGTCACACAAGATCTGATGCGATATTGCTCTCGCTCCTGGAGAAAAACAGGAAGGAAGAGGAGAGATGTGAAGAAGTAAGTTTTTTTGACGACTTGAATTACTAATGATACAAGGATAGAATCTTCTTTTCCCCTAGAATATTTCCCTTTTTTCTCTCTCTTGCAGAATACAATCCCTCCGAAAGTTGTCTTCTTTTGCTAACCCGAAATGAAAGAGTGGCTCAGGATATTTATTGCAAACGTTTTTCTCTTTTACTCTGGAATAAGTATTCACTTAAAAGATAGAGGATATAAATATACATGCTTAGTTTGCTTATGTAAAGGTAGTCGTATATTCGTCTCAAATTCAGAACAAAATCTACTACTGGAGAAAAAGGCTTCTTTTCTCAACAACTTGATCTTTCTGTTTGTGTTTGGCCTTGAAAGAATTTTATTGCAGAGAGAGAGAAAGTCTCCTTATCTTACTCGAGAGATGGTTCTAGTTAAATTACGAGAAAAAAAACTTGACTCTTATGTCGTATTGTAAAATGTAATCGGAAATTTCTTGGAGAAAAGAAAGGAGAGAAAGTGTCGCATTTGATGTAAGAAAGAGTCACTTGTTTGTATTTCAAAAATGAAGTGACGAAAGAGAATGAATGCAAGCACAAAAGTAATAGTTGACTCGTTAAATATAATATAAATTGATTTTAAGATGAGCTCAGCTCACCTTTTTTTCGCAGCTGGAGTGTTTTCTAGACGGGAAAAGGGAAGTGAAAAAAGTATATGGAAATGTATTTTTTCGTCGGAAAGAGAAAATGAATTGAAAATTGGAAAGGATATTGTCTGGAAATCTTCCCTTCAGCGTTTATGTTGACACATTCTCCCCCGTTTTGGGAGAAGTGAGAGAGAGAAGGTGAGTGTATAGATAGTCTTTGGACGTCTGACGTGACATACGAACCCTCCAGATAAAAATAGTGCTACTTTTCCAATAACCTTTTTTTTCTGAGAAAAAAAATCTCTGGGAAAAAAGGGAGAAAGTCTAGACGAGGGCTCTATGCTACGTAATCTCAATCCCAATATAAATGCCACTTTTGATCAATTAATCTTCTTTTAGTGACTGACTTATTGCGGGAGAGCGAAGCTTTTAATTCCCCTTTATTTCTGATAATTATCAAAAAAAGACTCCATTTTTGGAGAGGGATTCACAGAGCTGCAGCTTAATTTCTGAGCGCAAAGAAAGGTCATGCAGTTATATACTTTTTTCAATCTTCACCATCGAAGTGATGTCATATATGTGGTTGTGGTAGAGTATAATCACCCCAGCGTTCGCTCCATTAAATTGAAGTATACCTAATCAGAAGAGACACATAATTTAGTGGGAAATGATGCGATATTTTTTGGAAGGTATATATACCCCTGATCTCACTTCACAGTGACCGCACACTGCCCCACGGACACGATGACATGACATAATAAGCTTGGCACACGACCTTTCACTTTTAGAGTGAAAATGTTCATTTGATCCAAGTGGATTAGGTATGGCAAGCCAAAACCGAAACTCTGCCAAATGATACTTTTTTATGGATTCAATGACGGCTTTTGATGAGGTTAGTAATAATGAAATGTAATGAAAAGGAGAAAATCATATTCTCGGTGAGATGAACGGATGAAGAGTTATCAAATCATGTAATTCTCTTTTCCGATTCATTCATCAAGTTGGCGGTCAGCCAGTCCAGTGGAGTCGTTATCATCGTAAAAAAAGAAATAAAAAATAATAAATGATGGATTGTGATTGAACTCCGCGTGTCCAATTTTTTTTCCTTCCGTGAAAAACGTGAGTGAAATGAATGAAAACATTCGACACGGAGGACGACGACAATGAGATGACGATGATAAAGTGGATTTGTACAAAAACGTCGAGTAATTCACTTGGACACGTGTTGTATTAATTACTATATTGTAGTGGGGTCGTTTCGGCAAAACCCTCCAACAAACCGAAGCCGACTGCTGATAATCATCTTCGGCTAAACAAAAAAAGGAGGATGTTCCACCCAGTTTTCTATTATGCTCTTATCTTATCCGCCATCATCATCATATTAATGAAGTTGGTGATGATTATCAAAATGACCCAAGTAACGCCATTTTCATCATCATCATCATCATCGGTTTTATTAGAATTGCAGTAAAACGTGAGTTCATGGTTTAATTGTAATCCACTTGCTCTATAGTGTCTTCCCTCACCATATCCAGCACGTGACCTTCTCGAGAATCTTCTGCAAAACTCTTCTTCCCCACAATAATCCACTTTAAAATTCCAGTCGTGTCCTCGGACCGAGGTTGCACACATATACTCCTCGCCAGATTTTCCAGAGAGGAAATAAAAAGCGACATTTGTTGCAGTGCATAGTTCTTTTTACATACACGTCTGGCCACGGCACGTGCCCACAAAAAATGTGTAGAGCAAAAAGGGTGGCAAGTGTTTCTCATTGTTTCTCCTCCGTAAATTATCATAAAAAAGTGGCACATTTTCAAAAGTATCTTGTCCAGAGAGGTTGCTTCTCTCTCTCTCTCTCTCTCTCTCTCTCTAGCTCGCAATAAATTTACTATTATTTCGGCATGGTAGACCCTTCAGTCCCAACAATGATCCAGATTTTCGGATTCAATTTTCAAGTGGCAATCACAGCCCGTGCCTCTCACTCTCTCTGCCTTTTGTTTATAAAAAGTTTATACAAAATCATTTTTTATACTTTTCTCGCACCCTTCCCTTTCACATCTCAATCATAGATTATTACCATTATCCCATGGCTGACTTTTTGTGGTTTAGTTTCCCTCACAAATTATTTATATATATTTTCCTGTCTCCAGCACTTGTTCACATATGTGGCATGTTGCACAACATCCAAAAAAGTGAATCTCTCTCTCTCTCTCTCACTTTTCCAAAAGGGGAGCTTTACTTTTTTAGAACAATAAAAAGGGGGTTAGTTTACTCGTATACACATGAAATGTTTGTTGTATGTTCGGGTTATAGGATTTATGATTAGGATTTGATATGATGATGATGACGACGATGATCATCATCATTTTCTAACTTTTCCTTCCTGACATGCATCCTGCTCGTTTTTGGCTTTAACTTGATGATCATCATATTCTCGTAATCCTATACATCACATTGTAAAAAAATGGTTGAGAGACTCAAACATGTGTGGCTTTTCCTTTTTGCAGCTTGCTTCGCACAAACAACTCGATCTCCTCTTTAATATTATAATCCTCTTCCGCTCTCTCCGACAATAACAATTTTGAGGAATGATATTCAAGTGAAAAGGGGATATATATTTAGGATAATGCCATGCCAGTTATCCCTGATACCATCTAGTCATGATGATGATGGAAGTTAAGTGTGTGTAAGTGAACCTACTTGATAAACAACTGGAGGCAATTTTTTATGCATTTTTTATCCTCCAGAAGAATATACTGATGGAATATATATATATACTCAATGTATGCATTCTTTATAACACCATCAGACCAGCGTTGTTTCCAGAGATGCGGTTTTTCTCCCGAAAACTGCAGTGCCAGAGAGAAGAGAGCCTAGTGCCTGTGGTTCCCGAGTCGATGTGGTCTCCACAAAAAGCTGAGTAGCTTTTATTGCTTATGGTTAGTGTAGCTGAAAGTGATGCAGTGTGGTGGCTTTTCTTCCCCTTTTCCCATACTCGAGAGTCCGTCATGTTTTTGGCTATGTGTGTGTGTATGCAGACTCTAAAGCGAGTTAGGAATATAGCGTTACACAAAAAGATTGCGACAGAGAGATATTTGTACAAACGATGGTGATGCGGTGCTCTTCTCCTTTTCAACTACGATCTGCTTTATGCTACATTATCCCTAAATACCCGGGGCAGAAGGACGAAACCTCTCATGGAATGGAACGGGGAGCGTTTTTTGTTGTTGTCTCTTGTTGTGTGCTCCTTTGTCACCTTACCCTTTTTAAAGGGTACAATGGAAAACATGATGGGTAAAAAAGGCGGATATATAGGCTGCTTCCACCATTCACACACTATTTTATATGCATACATATTTTTTTGTTGATTCTCTACAAAATGATGGTAGAGTGACGTTTTATGAGTGAGGATATGATGATATGATGAGGTAACAAGAAAAGTGTGTTTGCATTGCAACGCTCAACTGTTTCCCGTATAGCTTCCAGCTAAAAAACGAGAGGAGAGAAAAGTGTTTGATGAAGAGATGACTTGTCGCATGTCAGTCGCGTGGAGTTGAGTGCAAAAAAGGAAGTGTCAAGAAGAATGTGCGATGCCAAGTGCCAGTACCGAGGCTTGGTGTGCCAGAGAAGACGGGAGAGAGAAAAGACACATGAAAATGTGATGCTTTGTTTATTTCTTTAAACTGAGGAAGAAGCACTCTTTTATGAATAAAGAAGCGCAGTTTTAAATTACTAAACTTTTCATGTCGAGGCTCCATTATCTCAGATGGATGAATGAATTAAGGGAAACAGGATGTCATCTAATGTGTAATCTTTAATCTACTTAGGACATACTTAATGCCATTTAATATGCAACAGCTTATGTGAAATAGGGACGATTCAAGTATTACGTTATCATAAATCCGGCCTTTTTTCACCCTACCTACCTACCTCGTTATCACTTTAA
>JAQFZW010003660.1:0-12312 GCA_034687055.1 Heteromurus nitidus | reverse complement strand
TTAACGTAGCTGCTAAGGTAAAAGCCCTCAAGTTCTGTGCTAATATTTGTATGAAAACGGATTCCCAGAGAGTAGTTCTTCCCAGGAACCAACTTGCTTCCTTCAGAGAGCTCAAGGTACATCTGCAAAAAAATATGTTCGTTTGGAAAAATATCTTGACGATGTTTCACTTTAAAAAGGATGATGTATATGTATTTAGTTTTTGTTCGTACCTGTTGGAAGGGAGGATATTCAAGAAGCCTTGAAATGTTGTGGGGTTCCACTCGATGAGAATCTTCCACCTCCTCCTTCACCCATTTCTCAATCACGCGTAAATTACGACTATGGAAAACTATGAAATCCGTTTCGTTAAGCACGATAAACTGGATAACCACCCAACCTGAAAAATTTCGAGATAATTTTTTTTGTAAAAAATATTTTGGACAGGACTATACCTTTTTTGATTATGTTTAAAAACGAAAGAGAGTTGTACCTGTAACATCAAGGGTTGTCAGATTAGGATGAATTTGAATGGTGTAGTGCAACGGTCTAACGAAATCCGGAAGCCTGGACTCTTTCCATGGAAACTCCTCTCCTGACGGAAGAATAAATCTGTTGTGCTCTTCCTCCTCGTCGGTGAGTGGCTCAGTTTCTATGGAGCCATTAAGGAATGAGCAGCCTAGAAAAGCACAAGAAGCTCTTACTCCATTGTTTCTTCATGTCCATCATGTTACACGTGTTCTCAAACAAACCAAATTAAAAATGGAATCACACGGAATAGTTAAAAGCGATTATGATACGAGATGTATCTTCATTTCATGTTTCATGCAAAGCAAAAGACAAACACACACAGAAGATATATATTTAAAGCGGAAAAGGGGGTGTGAAGCAGGTGTACAATAACAAACGACATCATTCAAACAAAACGAAAAATGAATATTGTGCTCGTTTTTTTTTGTTGATTTTATTTTTGCAGAGGTAACCAAGTAAAAGAAAGACAAGACAAGAGAGGTTTGTTTTCCGTCTTTTTCCAACATACACAAGGAGCCATTGCACTGACCACTGAGAGGAGTGGCGAACGCTATGATCACCGCTACGAAGAAGAGTCCAACAAAGACGAGAAGGGCGATTCCCACCGCCCGTTTTTGCGAACACACCGCAATCCTGTCTTGCTCGTAGAGAACGCGCTTGTTTACATTACTCGCTTCCCCTGTTTTTTCAAATAAAATAAAACATTTCTCAGTTAAATGTAGACATAATTGTATAATAATAATAATAATTTTGAAGATTTTACCTGTGAGAAAGGCTACGTCGTCAACTTCATGTTCGTTCATCTTTGTTGCGTTCAATCTATAGGATCTGCGGGATGACATTTAAGCTGCTGTTAGACATAGTCCAACCGGTTACCTCTGCAAGGATTCTTGAAGGAATTCTTAAGGCTCTTTTTCTCTCCTTCTGCTTCGTCGTCGAGACTGGAGACGCACACAACTCTAGCTAGCTACCTTGTCCCTTATAAATTCCCAATGATATGCAGATGCAGAGCATTAGATGATCAACTCCTAGATAGTGGACTAAATGCACGAATATATTTATTAAGCTTTTGTACATAAATAAAATCTTTTCCCTGGGAAATATCACTCAAAGAACGTATCACCCTGATAATATTAATTACTGGATTAAATTATAGTATTTTTGTAATGTGGGAGTCAACGCAAAACTATAGTCACTCTCCGTTCATACACTCTCACGACTCACGAGTCACCAACAAAATTTCCCCAAAAAAATTAGACAAGAAGTAAATTAATTAAAGACGGAGTTGAACTTACGGAGAGCTTTAAGTAGCTTTTCTAACAGTATTTTCTAAAATAAACCTAAAAAATGCTTTTTTACCTATGATAATTTTATCTACGGAATTCGTATTGAAGATTTAATATTTTTTGTTGTTATATTTGAGGTATATTTTCAACACTCCATAGTTTCCTAATCCAACTTGAGCTCACTCGGTTTGTAAATAAAGAGTGTAAAGCTGCCTCCTCCTGCCCGATACTATTTACGTAGCGTTTTTTCCTCTCTCTCGGCAAAAAAAAAATCTTATCACCAAGCTCTGGACACGCGACAATGGTGAAGTGAGTAAGCATCATATTATTGCACACACGAGAAAGGGGAAATCTGTGGAAAAAAAGAAGGGAAAGCAAAGCTATGTTTTGGAATAGGACAAGTGCGACGCAATATAGTACCCGGCAACTTCTTTCCCATCGATCCGTTCCTCCGAGGATTTCTCCATGCAGTTTAGTGGCGAACATATATATACATATATACATACAGACTCACTGGAAAAGGGATACGTTCTCCAGGAAAAAAGAGTATTAGTTTGTGTGGTGCGGAGTGAAATCAGGAGGATTACTGCATGAGTGCTGCTTTGGGATAGGGGGATGCATGAAGGTATTGTGGTGGGATATCAAATGCGAGTCATGAATGAAGTACTTTGTTGCTTCGGGAAGCTTGCTTCTTTCCCCTGCAGAGAAGGGGAGAAGGAGCTGTGATATGTGTGAAAGGATTTCCCCATTTATTGTACATGCTTTTTTTAAACGACACAGCATCATGATGCTCATTTTCAAGCTTGGTTAGAAACTGGAACTGGAAGAAAGCTTGTATTTTTGTATTGCATTGAATTCATTGCACAAAGACTCGTCTTCTTCCTTTGGATGTGCTCATATATTTCCACGTTAAAAGGTTTTGATAATATTACATTATGCCGCATGGTTGGATTCTCATTCGAATTGGAATACAAGATGCTCTCTCCAATCTCCTTTAGGACATAACATGCATCATTGTAACACTAAAGAAGTGTTCATTTGATGCATTGGAGTGCGACTGTATGTTTTTTTGCTGACCAGAGAAACCAAACCAAAATTGAGCATCTTCTTGTATGAGAACTCATCCAATGTTTTTGAATGGATGCATTAGAGTGTATCCGGTGCAATAAGAGATGCTGTGTGTGTGTGTGAGGAAGAGAGAGATGAGCAATTGGGCATTGTTTTAGCGTTATTACCATCGCCATATTTTCATCGATGCCTTTTTTCTTAGCTCCGGGGGGAAAGCTGAGTGTGCTTTTTGCAATGGAAGATGGACAGAGTCCAAGAAATCCCGCTTTGATAATATGTGTTTCTGTACAATATTGTTAGGTTATTATTAACAAGTACAAGAGGGACATCAGTTTCGTACAGATTCTCCAGCCTTCATATATTTGCACATATGCTTCTGTGAAGAGAGGAAGGAACTCAAGGACGTGCCAAGGAGTACACTCCGCTTTATCTTTTATGAAGGAAATTATTCTTCTCCAAAGTATATGCGAGCATTTTTTATTGGGGACAACTGCGTAGTATTAGGTTAATATATTAACAGAATGTACGTAATTGTTAACCTTTCTATGCCACATATAATTAAGTGCTACAATGCGGATCTATTCCCTTTTTGCTTCCTATTCCTTTCCTGCAACTTGCGCAATTCGGTTGAAATTATGACTCCTTTGATTTCTAATTAATTATTATAGCAAAAACCACACGAGTGTCCCATGTCCATGAAGTCAAGTGTAAGTAACTACAAAATAATGAGGAAAAAATGTTTGTTTGATGAACTCTGCGTGTTTTTTTCGATTGCAAGATTTAATAACAATATTTCCTTATGTGACGAGTTCAACTCACGTGGATCGGAAATTTTCCAAAGAAAATATTGGAAATTATAAGGATTAGCAGCCTGGAAAAGAAACGAGCTGCTATAGCTGATGAAATCGCTGATGTAGAAAAATGAATTGTTTATGTGGAAAAATTTCGACATATATATTTATATTTGCTGGCAAAGGGAATGTGTGTAGCCTCGGGGTGTCTCCTTTCTCTGCATTTCACATTCATTATATTATAATCTCGCTTGTTTCGTTTCACTTTTGGCAAACGAAGATGACAAATGAGCGTGGAGGATGGGGACGCGTGGCAGGTGGTTCCGAGTTTCATGTTGATGCATTATTTCCTCTCACTTTTTACATTCACAAAACAACTCACTCTAACTCCGCTCTCACTTTTCCCCAAAATAAATGCTTCATTGCATTACTCACATGATGCATGCATTTCACACTGGATATATACATCTCTCACGCGTATTTTCTTTCAAGAGGAAAAAATATTCCCACTGGAGTGAACTGGTCCGGATTTGTAAGAAATTTTATTTTGAATTCCTTCCTCGAAAGTAGTCAAATTGAATGTAATGTAATAATGGAGTAATGAATATAAAAGTAAGACTCAAGAGAGCTACTTTATTTATGATGTATGTTCTCTCTCTGACTAAAAGCGACAAGAAGAGAGCAAATTGATAGTTGATTGCTCTCCCCCATCCATTCTCCACCAATTTCCTTGGACGTGTCGCTTGTGACGCAAATCAGATTTCGGAGAGAGAGTTTTGCAAGTCGTAAAGCGTGCACTCTGCCAAGCGTTTTATTTTATTAGAGAGAGCTACTTTATTACCTTGATTCATTCCCAAATCGAGATTAGCAGGATATTAGCCAAATTTGTTCGGTCGGGCCCAATGAACATAGAGACTCTATACGTTCTCGCATGCTTTGCCACAATCCTGGTGTCATAATCTGATTAATGAAGATATAATTCCATTTTCTTGTAAAAAAAAGTGTGTGCAGAGCAGAGTGTATAACAAACGCTGTAGGAAAATTGGAAAGGAGGAAGTGAGGCCAGGTAAGCAAGCCAATCTACATGGGAAGGTAATATCCGTGGAAATTAGAGGAAACAGCAGAAATTGGATGGCTGCTGGGTTGAGCACTTGTAGTCTAAACTTATGATCATGGATGGAGCTCATGGAGTTTGGAGCTGAACTCAACCTGCCTAGTCGTATGGACGAGACTGTACTTGGCTCCAGTAGTCCACTTGCCGAGAGTGAGATTGCTAGAGTCTCGCAGGATCATCTTATAGCCATCTTCATTATATGAACTTGGGAATCCCTATTTGGGATAATATCTGGGGCGTCTTGAGATTTTTCAGTAATTGGACGTTTAACATGTTTAATTTTTTAGGATTTAAAATGAAATCATGACACAATGACTCCTCATTTATTGAATGCCAATTTTAACTCAACATTTTTATCCTCAAAATAATCGTAAAATTAGCATCAAGTCACTCAAGTCAGACAAATTGCAGAAATTAATTTTAATGCAAGCCCTGAGAATATGCTCAACGAGAAGTTGAGACAAAGTGTTGGCAGGTATTGTATGATACGATGGTGTCTGAGTATTTCCAAGTTTTTAGTAGAGCTAATTCTACTCTGATGAAAGTATCCAAAACCAATAAATTTAATAAGCTCAGAATCAGTTGATGTTCCATGATTACTCCTACTCTGCTGTTGTGCAGCAGCACGCCACGTCGAACGTCAGTTGTTTTTAAGTTTAATAGAAAAACACGAGTTGCGACAGATGTTCGGAGAATAACATGTTCTCGTCGTGTTCCAGAATGAAATCAGTTCAGTTTTTCTTTCAACTGAAATTTTTGGGTGGAAGTGTGGAACGGGGAAAATCTTTAGTTTTCACTGTCTGTCAGAGAAGGGTATGTCGTGTGCAAGGTTAAAAGATGTAGAGTGGAAGCACCTTTCCAAATATGACACACTTCCTTGTAATCGACGAAAGTTGGAGAAAAAGAGAAACTTTTGTGAACCTGATTGACTATGAGAGTAGCACACGACGTCTGCCAGAGAAATGCATGAAAAGCGTGATTTCAATGGGATCATTATAATAAAATTGAGAAATGCCAGTATTTGAAGATGGGGAAATGGGAAATGTCATAAAAGTTAAGTGTATGCATATTAACTCGTCTCTTTACGCGGATTTAATGGGGGAAATGATGATTGTTGGTTGGGAGGAAGAAGAAGTTAGGAGTATAAATTGCCAGCGTTTTAGAGAGGGGATGTGCAAAGTGCCAATGATGATAAAAGTTGGAGTAAATTTTATGTCACTCTTTTGATTTATTGCGGATGAGTGTAAATGCAGAGATATGCTCGCACATTTCCATCTGTCAAACTGTCAAGTCTGGGGGTTATTTCCGTTTTCAAGGATTTACTCTTGTGCCTGAGGAAGTTTGTAGGGGCAAGGCTGAAGTTAGTTGGAAACTGCTGAAGGTATTATATTTTTTTTTGTACCAAAGCCAAGTTGCATCTTTGGAGACTCTATACCAATTTCCTCCAGTTGTGAGCCAACGGAGGAGTAAACTTTCCTCTAAACAAGTTGCATATTTATGTAATAATCGATTCGAAACAGATATTCTCAATCCACACCTTTTCAGAGTTGCCAACTTTTTTTAAGGTGTAACAAAAAAAGTCGTTCCAGAAACTGCCCCGATTCTGATGATAAATGTATTTACCAAATTTATGGGATTTCCAGGGTTTTGCATGTTATGAGGTGTGAGATATATTTGAAGTGTTATATCCTCAGGTCATTGGAAACAGAGAAGAGGTATTGGCTTGTGAAAATGTGAAATGTTCATCCAATTAAAAACTTGGAGAGGAACTGACCTATCGCAAACAAATTGCAACTCTTGAGAAATGTCAAGGCTTCTCGTCCACACAAAAGTGTCATCGACTGTAACAAAAATAAACTGTGTGCGAAATCACATAACGCTGAAGTGATTAGGTTCTAAATTTGGTGTCAAGAGTACACAGCAAGTTGAGTGATGGATGGAGGTACACAATGCAGTAATGTCAAACTTCCTCAATATAAATACAATGTCCAAAAAAAATATGAAAAATGATAGTTTCGTCCTTGACATTAACAAGATACAATCTGAAATAATGGGGACATATATACATACCACCAAACCATACATACAGTATCCCTAATTTTCGAGTTTGTTCTCTGAAACGCAGTTTGGTGAAGATGGTGCTCTTCTCTACCCCTTGAAACGTGAAACGCCATTCATTGCTCTGGAAATTCCAGAAGATTGTGAAATATTGCACCTTGTTGACTTCTGACCAGCTACGTAAACGCAATTCATTGTTTTCATGGTCAACCGTGACTCTCGCACCAAACCAACCAGCCAAACCACTCCTGTCCTGAAGATACACATATTTTTTTATATATTTCCCCTTCGTTTGCCTTTCAGCAGCAACAAAACTTTACAGGAGAACCTTGTGTTTTTTACGTATCTTCCTGCTCCGAAGTTTATTGGTGTCTTTAGGTATTTCTACTTACACATTCATATCTCTCTTCTTTCTTTCTCTCTCTCTCTCTCTCTCTCTCTCTCTGCACACGTATGCATTACGATTATGACCTTCTTTCCCCCGTTTTTTATGACGCTTTCCAAGTCAGCCCAAGTACTTCCGTGTGTGTGTAGAGTTTCGTTGAGTGTGGCATTAAATCATCAATTTTGACAAAAGAGGAGAGATTTTTGTATGGTCTTGATGGAACAATATAGATTGTTTGGTGCTGCAATAATATCTATTATTACAACCACACACACAGTCATCGTTGTTATAGTCATGTTCTTTATTACCATTTCAAATAGCTCGTTACAGGAGAACGAACAGAAGAACCTCTCTCTCTCTCTCTCTGCTCCTGGAGACATACCACCCTTTCCTAGATCTTGTGCACTGATTTTTGCTTCACTTGCATTCACGACTTTCCCTCATACATTTCCAATGTCTTCCTCTTCCCCAACTATCGCTGTGTAGATATTGCATAATCTAAAGAATGACAGGAAAACTATGGAATGGCCGAAACTTTCCCCCTTAACAAACAAAAGTTCTTTTTCCGATATATTTTTTGTATGGGAGAAGAGGGACTATATCCCTTTCCCTCCTGCCTTGATTTTATTCATGGTTCTCCGTTCTCTCTCTCTCCTGCAAAGAAAGAAGGAAAAGTGAAGAAAGAATAGTTGTGGGGAAGAGTGAAACTCTATCGACGGCTTTTTTCGGATAAGATTGTACAACTGTTCCTTCGTTCTAAACATACATTTATAATATGCAAATCGAATAAAATTTTGAGCATAAAACGGAGGGAAAACGAGGCGGATGGCTCACTTGCTTTTATTTAAGTTTGTACTTGCTTCGCAGAAAGAAAAAAACTCCAATTCAGGAATTCCACGATATATTCAACGTGTCTCGATTGGCCAACTTTAGCGGAGGAAAGTTGTTTAAAATTCAATTGAATTACTTTGAGTGTTTCGCCAGACACGGGGTTTGTCAGGTGTGGTTTGCACGAATCTTTTCATAATATTATACGTGTATGGATGGAGAGACTGGAGAACCTGAGTGGGCACTTTTTTTTGGCAAAAAATAAATAAATTCTCTTGCACAAGTTTCTCCTTTTGGTTCAAGATGATTTGACGTATAGAAAGTTGTGGTATAGTTGACATCATGTCATCTGAATTTCATTTGGGAGCCCAAACCCAATACATATAACTTGGCTCTTGTTTTCTACTCGAATTTTTTTTTCTGCGAAGTGAGCAACTTTTTTTGTGAGTCATTTGAATTAAACAGGAAGATGTTTTGAGTTTGAGCTTGAGCCAGTGTAAAAAAAGTTTTGCTTGTCTGGAGAGATTTGTTGTCAATATATTTCTCAACATGGCTCCCTCTCCGCCCATGCTTATTTAACTAATCGAAACAAAATGTGGTTATTGGAAATGACGTAAATACTTTGGCTTACTTGACATTTCCGATGTCAAACGAAGGAAACAAATTATCGTCGAATAATTACGGCACAATATCTTAATCTTGTAAAATTCTAAAGTAACGCAATTTATGTACTGCGAAGAATAAGGGTCGGTCACCTTCCCAAGAAAAAATGTCTAATTTTACACATTTGTTTTTCTCTTATTTCTACCGTGTCAAATGTAACATTTATTGGGGAATGAGCAGATCCAGAAATGACGATAAAAATGCAGAGATATAATTTTACATTTTCTGCTTGACTTGACGCATTTATTTTCACGATGGTCCACTACCTTCGTTATCAACATGGGTCATTGAATTACAGTATTGAAATTGAAACCGGCGACACATTTTAGATGTCTCGCTGTAATTTTCCAACTTTCCGGGTAAAAACATATTTACCTTGATTTCTGTCTGTTTGTAGTGAATATACCTTCAGGGAGAGAGAGGACAAAAAGCTATCTCCATCTCCACGTTGAGTTCGTTATATTTTTCAGTTTTTCAGGCTTGTGGTAGTCATAAATTGGATAGATTATTCATGGTGCGTGGCGAAGCGGAGGAGAGCTTCTCTCTGTGCACTGTGCTTTGATTTCATTTCTCAGCATTCCTTCATCACAATATCCAACATCAACCGACTTCTGACTGACTGTTCCCTTCAGATAGCATTGAAAAAAGAAGAGGAATGCTTCCAGTGGACCGTGATATGTACTCTGCACGCATACGTGATGTCTAAACTTCCATTTAATCAAAACTATACACTGGATTCTGGATGAAAGAGAATTAATGCAAAAGTGGATGTAAAATATATAGCAAAAGGAATATATTTAGACTTGTATGTTTAGAGAGAACACAATTGAACATTGAACACCACTACCCCTATAATTTGGCCTTTGTTTTTTTATTGTCAAAACGTTGGAACTTTCTCGTTAGTCCCATTCCAGTTGAATTGAAATGACTAAAATTAAATTGAATGAAATGTGGAATTTTGAGGTAGCTTTTGATCCTTTTGTGCTAGAAGTGCGAAGCTCTCTGACGTGGACGTGGACTAATGTTGATGATTATGATTATTATGCAGACGTGAGTAATGTCACACTTGTGCTGATAGCGAAACAAGGAGGAATAAATAATAATGTCAATAAAGTGTTGAAAAAAATATTGTATGCCCGTTGGTTGTGATGAGGTCATACAAAAGCTAGAGTTGTCAGGAAACAAGTCATTCTCATCTCGTATTTTTAAATTTTTATTCATCAACTCTCACATTCACTAGACGACTACTCGACAATTGTTTACTATTTTTTGACTTGTCATTGGGAGAATCGTTGGCGATAGAGGTTCCTTCATGTCGACCTAATTCAATTGACAAGACCAACTTGATTAAATCACGAGTAATTTGATTTTACTAGTTAAAAAGCCTATATGCTTATATAATTACTTTCCTCGCTCCGTATGGATGACTTCCGTCCAAACCTTGTTCTAGTCTATTTCTAATATAAAGTTAAAGATCTTAATACGGAACCAATTCAGGTGATTTCCTTTCATCTTTCGTCGTTCATTCTCGTCTGAAATTACTTGAGAGAAATAGAGAATTTAAGTTTGCTGGTTAGGGTTCTCGCGGTGGTAACAATTTGTAACTTCGTTCATTACTTTTTTAGTTTCATGGAATAACCAATGACGCTTGCATGTGGAAGCTTCCAAACAAAAATAAAACAAGTTTATTTCCTGTTTTGCTACTTTGAATTTTCCTCGAACTTCGAATAATAAATTATTCGGGAATAATAAATATTATATAACATTATGCTGATTTAGACATGGGATACGAGTCCGTGCATCCAATATCTTAACCTCAACCTCGAATCCGACCTTCGAGTACAATTTTGAATAATATTGTCATCGCACGTATTTCTACAATCCACGCGTATCAAAATATAGACAAGCATATTCGTTGCACTGAATTTGCAAAAAAAATAATCTCTAGTTACTACGTGGAGCACCGAATGCTTACTCCGAATGCATTACAAAATATAAAAGGTTTAAAATTCTTTTGAGGGGAATGTGGGGGTGTGATATTTACACAAGGAGGAGAAACGAAAGGGAAAGTCTACTTGCATCCAACAAAAGAGGCATGTTGTCTTTACGCTTCGAGATTGCAAACTTATAAAGCCAAATTTTTGTATGTGGTGGAACACAGCCTTGAAAAAATATTTGTTTTCGTTCGTCGCACGTTTAGTAATTCCATTCCCGAATCAAAAACTGAATGCAGTTAAAATGACGGGGAACACGTATACGTGTAATCTGGCGAGTGCCAATTCACTTCATTAATAAAAGGCAGCAGTTCTGTTACGCGCTTCATGCTTAACCCAAGAAAGGGAAAGAAACTTGGATACTTTAACGAATTCGATGTTCAACAAGAACAGTATTAAATTCTTCGAACGAAGCGAGTATATTGAGTAAGATTTGAATAGCGCGTGTGTTCCCTTCGGTTTAAAGCTGTACACTTTTGTCACTTGGCCGAAATAAAATCCGACGCTGTTGACAAAAAAGTATTATGTAATCAATGCAACAAAGGAAAGGGCACAAGTCGGCACCAACCAACAAAATACAACTTTCACTTGGGCTTGGGCATACATCAAACAACTTTCGTTGTACACAAAAAAATGTGACTGCGAAACAAGCTCACGCGTGTTTCCTTTTCGAAGTAAATCTCGGGGTAGGGTGTACAGGAAAAAGCGGGGATGAGCCTGACAAAATATACATACATAAACATATATACATTCACAGATTTTATGCAAGCAACATCCTGGAGAAAATATGGAGTAGAGCATTTTGTAACTTACGAATCACTTTCAAGCCAATAGAGCCCGAATGTTTATAGACGACATATTTTCCCTATTATATATCTTGGCAATTAAAACGGAGCGGAAAGACATGGAAAAAAGGCGATATGAACAAGGGTCTCGGGCTCGACGTGATAAAGATTTATTGTGCGAGTGTTTCCGCCAAAAAGTTTTCCCCTATTGTGCGTACACACCATTCACACAACGTCTCCCTTGTTTTTTCACCCAAGCCCCCACAATAAACACATAAAAAACACTGCAGGAGAGAAAGTGCAAAGATGCCCTGGCCTTGTGTCTTTGACACGTTGCAGAAAAAAAGAGAAAGGAGGAGAAGAAGAAAAAAAGTTTTCCTTTCAGAGGATGGAAAAATGAGTTTTTTGGTGTGTGTAATGTGTGAAAGCTTGGACTATTTGAGGGAACAAGAACTAATAATAAAGGAGAGAGAGAGAGTCCACAAGAAAACTTATGCAAATGCTGATTGGAAAAGTCTCTGAGATAAGTAACACCTCAAGAAAAAGCAATAAATGAAAGGAAGAAAAATGGGGAAAGAAGAGAGTATAACCAAGATCCTGACTCTGGTTCCAAACATTCCTCCTTTGTCCCTCGCACACAGAGGGAACTTCATATCAAGTAACAAAGCAATCATTCATTATGCTTTATTGAATTGTCGTGAGTCGTGTGATTGGTGATATATGTACAGCTGCTGCTCCGCTGCTCCTCTGCTATGTCGATATCATGTGAACTAAAGAGTAAGTAACATTGCGTCACATATGGCTGAAAGCGTTCACGAAATTCTCAAAGT
>JAQFZW010003659.1:0-12316 GCA_034687055.1 Heteromurus nitidus | reverse complement strand
GACCGGGCCATGTAGAGCCGTTTGGAATGGTGTAGGTGCCGGGATTGAATTTCTTTTTTTTACCCATTGTCTTCTCTCTCGTGATGGCACGTGTTTTTACTGCGAATGAAAAAAATAATACATTTTTATAGTTATAGACTTGATGTGTACCATGCATCTTTACGTTTTTAGGTTGAACTTTTGTCACTGTCATTATCAGCAGGACTGACATTGTTGGTGAGGTGAGGAGAGCTCACACTGCTCACTTTTTAAAGTGGAGATGAGATTATGCTCACTCTCCGAAAACAAATGATGGATGAGGAGAGATAAACAAGACGTACATACCTCAAATACTTGTGTGCAAGCATTGTTTTCTCTCATCTTCAGTCTCCTTTTTCAAGTGGTCACGCAACACTACTCTCCTTCTTGCAGTCCAGGTTGCATAATAATAAAGTAGTAAGTGTATATGGATGTAGTTAATATGTGCAATGTGACATGAACAAAGTGAATGACCATCGTCATTTAGTAAATGAGTGAGAATGAAAGAATGGGATCTATAACACCTACTCCGTCATTTGTATGGAGTACACAGCATTATACCCATTTATTACCTGATTCTCTCTCTCTCTCTTTCACCCGACCAGAATAAGAATAAAAATGTCGAGTTCAAAAATCCAGGGGAAAATATGTGTGGACAGAATGGAAGCTTGTTTTTACAACTTTTGAGTGACCATTCATGACGAAAAGATGCTTTTTTTCTAAACACATAAACATGTAATGTAATGTAAGCTTGCTTCTTTTTCCAAGCCCTAATGAGATGCTAATGAGAAACAAATGCTCGCTCATGTCATCCAATATATCAAATTGAGGATGAGAAAGGTAGTTTTTATGAGGAGTGAGCGTGTGTTTAGTGGATCCGAGGTCCGAGAGGGAGAGAAATTTTCATAGGGTTTTCCACTCAGGAAAACTCCAAGTTTCGATTGTAATCAAAGGGCATTAATAGTTTGAACAGTGTCGCTATCACAAATAAAAAAACGGAATGTGAGAAGTGAGTGAAGATGTTGCAATTTACCTCTCGTCTTCTCGTAAATCCTTTCAAGTTGAATGACTAACTTTGTCATAGTCGACAAGAAATGATGAGGAGGATCATCGTAAATAGTTGTGAAGAAAAAAACTCAATTTTTCTATTAAAAAAGTGAGGACTCGCACTCCTGAAGAGAGGAAAGAGGAACCATGTAAGCTGGCCTGGCGACGAAGAGAAAGGCATATTACGCATAAAATCCAAAGCTGTTTCAGTAGAGAAAAAAGCATTGGCGATATTATGATGAGGATGACGGTGATGGTAATAATATGTCGTAATAATACAACTTTGTTCGTTGAGAGAGAGAATGATGCTTCTTTTTCTCATTCTGTGATCATCTCGCATCTAAGAATCTTTTGAGATGCATACCAGCAGCAAGCAACTTTTTAACCTCGGTGAACTCAGTGGAAAAAGAGGATCAGAGATGATATGAACTTCTCTCAAGCAGGTTTCAAGCCACCTTTGCTGTTGTATGCTTTTTTTGGGGAAATATGTTTTCATGAAAACTACTGGCTACGCTAGGATGGATATATATATTCGAACCATTATAATTCTCATCAAATCAATGCAGAATAGAGATTAAGCCTGTCCCGGTTATTACTGCTATTAGTGGGATTCCTTTTCATATATATTTTATTTTGTTAGGATTGAAGTTTTGAAATATATATAGATTTGTATACTACTCACAATCAGTGAATGCAGCGGCATTTGCAATTTAATAAAGGGAATTGACAAGAAAAGGTGGCATCATTGTACCCACTAATTATGCGATAATGTGCAGATTAGCAAACATGCTAAATACTCACTTTGGTTCTATCAAATGGTAATACTTTGTGAATATGCAAAAAAAACTCTCTCCAGATTTCGGTAAAGTAAACAGGATTTTATTTGATGCAACAAAAACTATAATAAAATCTTTGAACAAAAACAAGTTCGCAGAGAGAGAGAGAGAGAGAGAGAGAGAGAGAGAGAATGCAATTCATTCAAATATTGAAAAGTGTTTTATACTTCTTGTCGAAGTAATTGGAACTTCTTGTCGAATGATCACTTCTGCCATTGTCGTTTTTGACGCAGGTCCTGCTCCAATCCCATTAAACTGATCTTACCCATGCCCATGTTTGGAGAGAGGAATCGAAAACAAGCTGAGTAACATGAGCATCTTCTTGTCCTTCTTCTCGAAATATTTTAGTAATTGATAAAAGGGAGCTCACACACATACTTAAACTCTGTTTTATTGTCTCTAATCATCATCATCTCTCTCTCTCTACAAAAAGCGTAACACGTAACAGTGTATCTACTATTCAACTATTTTTTTCCTGAGAGCGACCCTTGACAAAACAAAAATTCATTCAGGATCTCTTCACATTCACAACACAAATTCCATTCTATTATATTTTGTTACACAAAAGATGAGCCATTAGTTTGTAATTTATCATATCGGGATATCACATAAAAAACAATTTATTACCCAGGTGAAGAGGTAGATGATACAAAACGTGAATGGTTTATTTGTTTCATGGGCACATATCTAGTTTAAGCTTAGTTTGCATATTATGTGAAATACAAGTAGCAGAGTGAGTGAAAGAGTCGTTTTTATGATGATGATATGTGTGATGGATCAGAATGATGTATTAAATCATAATACGCTCACACATTGCATAACGGAAAACAACTCGATACTTTTTCTTGTTCGTCTTTTCTCCCAGTCCCAACCAACGTTCCTTTTAGAGAGTTGCCCTTCTCATAATTTTACATGTTCTCAGATATAATCTTCAAATGTCTTCGAAATGTGTTCTCAACTAAACTGGACAAAAGTGCCTCATTTTCCTTCAAAAATTTTTAATCCCTAATTTAATATTAAGGAAAACATTCTTCGTTTTATAATAAAAACTGTGGAGATATATATGTGCGTGCGTGAAAAGCGTGTGCAACTCACTTTGTTCGGGTATTTTCGTCTTCCTCTCATCATTGTTCACTCTTGAGAGGAACGTAGCTAATAGAAGTTTCCGACAGAAGAGGGCTGTCCCCGTTACATCGCGCATCTTCGGCACAACAAAATATATTTATCCAGTTCACAGTTCGCACACACAAATCCATGTGTTTTTTTGATGGGGTGCTCTTTTCACAGTTTCGCCTAATCAAATCACACACTGACGCAAACAATGCAAACATCACATCGCATAAAAATCCAATATCAAATCAAGGAACATAAAACTTTAGAGTTTAAAAAAAATCGTCTAAAATAGTAAAATTGTTGTGTGCATGTATTGATTGTGTAAAAGGGGAGAGAGATATAAGTACTTGTAATGTGCCTACTACAATAAAAGTGGATCTATTAAAGCAAGATTTTAGTTTGGAAAAGAATGCATATATGGGATGTTCACAGGTAGAGGATGACCATGCATCCATCCGTGCAAAAACTGCGTAGTCACTTTTTCGAAATTGTAATAATTCCCGTTGTTGATGATGGTGCAGTTACTCCACATTACGAGTCCACAACACATCGAATAGCAACCTCCTCAGCTGAAAAAAACCTGTATTGACACTAATGGCTGACGACATATTCTCAGAGAAAATGCATTGTTGACGAGACCGAGAGAGTTGCACTTTGCACTCTTCTGCATATCGCCATGAATGGCTTCAGAGAAGAGGACTCTTCTCTCCTTTCTACATTTGCTTGGAGATGCCTCCTCATCCTCCTCACCTCACCCAAGCCCATTTTCTTTTTTTTTCGCTGTCGAAATAGAGACCCAACTCCTCAATGTTATTTTCTCTTTCGCTCCAAATCCCTTCCCTCGAGAATTGATTAGCATTTTAGTGTTGATGGTGTGAGATGAGGTTGACAATGCTCAAGATAATGATGTCGATAATTTTGCAATCTAATCTGCACACAAAACACACCCTCTCATCTCCTCCAAGTCCAAGCTCATCTCGCTGACAAAATTGATTTAATTGTGTGGGAAAACGTCAAGTGACATGTGGACACGGACTTTTGACAAACTCACATTAATTCCCTTCTTTTTTTATTTTATAAAAACAACAAACGACCACGTGAGAGAGAAGAATAAGAAACGAAGCAGGTAGAGTGTCCTTTTTTTAAAGCGGAAATGCCCATTTAAAAGTTCACTTGAAGCACACCTGACAACCATAATGATCATCTAACCTTTATTATACCAGATTCGACCATTTGACAACAAAAAAATGTTTTGTTTTCGAAGAAAAGAAGAAGAAGAAATATTTGCGAAGGAATGTTGTTGCACACGGTCAAGTTTATATACTTTGTGCATATTATGTAAATAATCAGGTATGCAATGAACACACACACACACAACTTGAACAGAGTTCAAAGAAGAATGTGGTTTTCCTATATTGATTTCTGTGCTGTGCACTTATCATGTTGAGCGTGGTGCCGTATGTGCATGCATGTATCCCACGCAGAAGAGTAAATATTTCGCGAGAGTTGCCAATTTAAACTCCTCTTCGAAAGCTACTCATCGTCATCTCGTAATAAAAGGCGGCTAAAATCTATTACGCTACTGTTTTCACCTCACTAAATATTATTACGCAATAAAAATATGGGAAATAATTGAGAGGAATGTGTGGAGGTATAACGGCAAATTAACAAGTGATAAACTTATTTATGCTTTTTATGATATTGACAAAAGAGTATGAAGGGAACGCACAAGAATTTCATTTATTTAATTATATTGTTTTGCTGATTGAGGGAGGAGGACTCCACACCGTTCCAATTTTCAATCCAATACTCCACGTTTTTTCTCTCTCTTGCATCCTTCTACGCTCTTTAAGGATATGGAATAAATTAGATCAAAAAAATTGTTTGCTCTTTTTTTTCAGTATGCATTTTTATGAGAAGTGGAGTTGAAATATATGAAATGTTAACGAAAGTTGTTTTCAGTTAGTTGAATTTGAAGTTAGGACCGAGGAGGCAGCAAGCAACCGGTCTTGATTTACGAGATGCTTCTCTCTCTCTGATCAAAACGCAATGATTTTGTTTGGTTGTGAAAAATTGGGAATGCAGTAATCAAGTTGCATTCTGCATGCATGCGAAATATACTTCTCTCTCAATTCAAAAAGGTCACAAACAAACACTTGCCCACTTGCAGGATGCTCTCTCGAGATGATGCGAAGAGAAACAATAAGAAAATAGTTATGATGATGGTTAGGACGACGACGATGAGAAGGATGAGTGAGTCATTGTCGTGGGTATGCATATAAAAAAGGCTTTCGTTGAACTTGACAAGTGCAGCAGGATGAGTGTAACAAGAAGAAAAGTGCATCTCGAATGCATGCATAACATTAAATCGTCATGTATGCAAATGTAACTGTGTGCGATTCCAAATAGAAAAACTGTTTATTTTCTCTCATTGAACTTGAAATACGTACGCTGACGAATGGGATGAGTGGAGTTGATCGTAACATTTAGCGTTTTTAGAAGAAGAAAAAAAGGGTAAACAAGTAAGGTAGGAAATTGCATAAAATAAATGCATGTATGCACCACACCTCATCTCACGTTGCCGTTTTGCAACCTTTTAAGCTGGGAGAAGTGATAATAAAGAATGCGATGGTGGTGGTGGTGGTGGTTGTGGTGGGGCATTGTCATTTATTCTGCTTATTTGGTAAAAAGAGGTTCACACTAGTTTCATATCGGCTTCAACTATTTTTTTAAAAATATATATTTTTATACGTTTTCATCGATTTGCA
This sequence comes from Heteromurus nitidus, assembly GCA_034687055.1. Lineage (NCBI taxonomy): Eukaryota > Metazoa > Arthropoda > Collembola > Entomobryomorpha > Entomobryidae > Heteromurus > Heteromurus nitidus. The sequence continues at coordinate 6,534 of JAQFZW010003659.1, read as the reverse complement.
TACACGAATAAAAAGAGAAACATGAACTCTGTTTGAAGGCAGAGGTGAGGACCACCACCAGGACAAAAACATATGCTGATGGAGTGAGTGAGAAATGGGATTGCACATTGATTGAGATTGAGACTGAAAGGGTTGTCGAGGTTTGTTGTACACAAAGATTTCTCAAATGTGCTATCGAATTGGAGTGCGAAATCCGGATCGACGTCGTGGACCGCATTTATTTCGAAAAAGAAAAAGTTGTTGGGTGTGATGTGATATCATGCAAAACGCGTGATGATTGGACTGATAGAGACTCACACATGCTCTTCTAATGAATGTAATCTTACAACTTTGTACTTTTTTAAAAAAATAAATGCTTCTCGCAAGTAATTATGATGCACCTATTTCGCCGCTACACTCTTTGTTGTCCTCAATGTGCACACTTGGACTTGTGTCATAAAATATTATTTTGCATGTATTCTCAACAATTTGTTTGTATGGGGAAATGTCGTTGAGCAACGTTCAATGTTTAATTTTTTGAGTAGAAAAATGTGTCGTATGAGGTTTGGGGGGAAACAATGCCAACATTCCTAGCGTTGCACTCGTTTTTGGCTTTGAGCGAGAAATTCCTATTCCCCCTCTCTCTCTCCTGTCTCCTCTGAACATATGTAAGTTTGATCAAGTTTAACGATAGGTGTTGCACTTGAACTTGTAACTCGTTATGGAATTGATTCCGGTGTTGTAACCTTAATATCCAATTGTGTTTTCTCTGAGGAGATTTATGTAAATGTGCCATTCATTGAGAGAATGAGCAGTTGTACTGTTACTCTCACGAGAGAGTGTGGAATGATGGAGGATATATATATTTTGGTGTGCGCAATAATATCTGCTCCTCCACACCGTCACCTCACACAGATAAGATGAGGAGGACGACGGTCAACCAACCACGTTGTTGCCCATACTTTGAAAACCTGCTACAATTTTTCGCATGCCACTACACAACACAGTCATCTTGTATCTTGTTTACACCTTCACAAATGCGCAGATAGCTTGTTTTCTGCATTATTATTAGCAATAATGCGTTCATCTTTCGGGTACAACTGTGCTCCCATATCTACTCCCTCGTGTGGTGGTGGTGGTGGTGTCACATGTGTCATTGACAAGGAATCTCTCAGCTCTCGAGCAACTCGAGTCTTCGTCGTCGCCGAGTGTGAATGAACGATGCTGTGCACTCATTTAAAGTGCGCACGTTGCACACCAATTTTGGAGCATGTTTTTTTTCTTACGTTTAAATTTAATGGGTTCATTTTGAAGGGTTGCAAATGGGATCTACAGAATTTTGTAAATTTTTGTATTTTTTTGTAACTGGACATGGTCATCATGAAGTACATGATATGGTTCGCGGTATATATAATCTTAATGAATAGAATACGTGGCGATGACTTTTGGATGCACATTAATCGTTTTCTCCTCCATCTCCCTTCATTTACGCTTTGATAGATTATAGTTGTGATTTTATTTCGAAAAAAATAGTTAGCAAGTGAGTATTATTGTTGTCACGTCCATGTGTTGACTTCGGAATCATCTCCGTTTTTTTATCACAGGATCGTGCTTACCCAACCCATATCATTGTATGCATGATTCTTTTTGGAGTGATCTCACCAACAACACTCATTACCATATACACACACATTGTGAACGCACACACGGCACAAGGGGGATTCGCGAGCCGTTTAATGAAATCACCAATCCATCCCCAAAAACCAAACATTAAGCTTGTGCGAAAAAAAATGTGTGGATATTTTACAAGATGGTGATGATGACGATGATGGTCAGCTCAACGCGAAAATTGTTAAAGGGAGGAAAGGCAAGAGAGTTGAGGAGAAGTGCAGGGCAGGCACCTCAGCGGGGTTATTGTTGTCAGTTTGATTTGACATGACATGTTCATCCCTCTCACACAATTATTACATTCTCTCTCTCTCTCGTCTCTTCTCTCTCCCCGCATTCCTTTGGATAAGGTTGATCGCATGAGTTGAGAGAGGATAAATAAGTGACGTCATCACGCATTCCAATCAATAATTTCTTGACCATTTCATTTAACGCGTGAATACTTCGAACCCACACGCGAAAATGAGTATGAATGCTGAATGTAGGAGAAGAAGAGAGCTTCTCCTTGAAGGACTGTAATTGTTTGTGATTTATGGGGTTTCCTTATTTAACAAGAATTTCAGTAAGAATAGGTACGAGTGTGGATGGGCGATTTTGAAAAGCTGCGAAGAAGCTCGATGAGTTTTTTTTGTCGTGTCCGTGTCAAATGCTAACTGTGTAAAAGCAAGCCCCTGACAGAGTGCTAGAAAAAATTCCTTTCTTTTTCCAAATCCCCCTTTTTACGATGGTGAAAGAAGCTAAAAAATAATTTTTTTTGAGGTTGTGGTTGTGTGGCTGAACAAAGTCCGGTCCAACAATTTTTATCATATAAAATACGCTATCTTTTCCTAAAGTAATTGTAGAGGAGGATTAATACAGTCGCTGTAGTTTATTTCAATACTTCTTTTCCCAATTATTTTCTGTGAGGAATTTTTTTTGCGGCCACAAGTACAATTCAGGTTCTCTCTCAAAGTTCTGCGTGTGTGTCTTGTGTGAAGAGTGCTGTTTCTAATATGATATTATTATTAATGTTTGTGATGGCATGCTTGCACGCATGATGCTGCATCATCCCCTCCAAAAAAAACTTTTTTTTTATTTTGCAAATTCCCGATTGCCAAAAAAATACTCTAGGCTTCCTCATCCCCAGATCAAGTTTTAAAAACCCAGGTAAAAAAAGAGTGGGCAACAAAAGTACAAGATTCTTATTTTGGTTTGGGATGGCAGTGAGAAGCGGTATGAGTTGTACATGAAGAAACAGTCTCTCGCAGAGAAAAAAAACCACACTGCGCAAAATGGCCAGGCAGGCCAGGTATATCCTTTTACTCGCCACTTACTCAAAACTTTACTACGACTCGCACTCATCTTCTCTTTGGAATGCGAGAGATTAAAGAGAGTCTGCAGAATATAAAAAAACAAGCTGACTATATTTTCTAAAAGTTGTTTGATGCAGTATATAATGCACAAGGTATTATTATTGTTATTATTATTAGTTTTGCAAGAGGGAGAAAGAGAGTCTTTTGGATGGAGTGGTGGTGGACGGTGGTGTGTTGCATTCAGTTTTGTTTTCTTAAAAAACTACTACAACTACTACTACACTTACTTACTTTGTCGACTTGAGTCGTCATCTCTCCTCACTCTGACCCGACTTGACTTAAGCTTCAATTGAATTCAGAAGAAGATATTGCATTATTATGAATGCATATATAAAATGTGTATGTGTGTGTGTGGATTGGATGAGTATGTATATGATTTCTTGAATCCGAGAAAATTCCTCGTTGAAGTTTAGTGAAGGCGTTGTTATCTCCGCATACTGCATATCTTCACAATAATACAATACATCATGTTTGTGTAGGAAAAGTGTAAGAATTTGGATTTTGTCGTTGGTCGTTCGTAGTAGCATCTATTCTCCTCAGCTCTAGCGAGAACTTGCTCTCTCTCTCACTCCAACCTCCAACTTAGTTTCTTCGTCTTTTTTACTACTATACTCCCTTTACGGAGATTCGAGTACGATGAAGATGATGATGATGATCACTAATCACAACTACTACAACTGACGTACTTTACTACGAGCAAACGAGTTAGTGACTGGCGGACTCGCCATATCACATCACATCACTCTTTATTCAAGCACGCTGAGCAGAGCACACCGAGAGTCGAGTGGAGTGAGGCTTTAAGCGAGTTACATGCGAGAGCATATTTGCTAATATCATCACCTTTCACAGGTGAACCAGCAGGAGTTTTGTAGTAAAACTCTGTAGTAAAAAAGACCTTTTGAGAGAAACGAGCCCTCTCTCTCTCTCTGAGATTCTCTCGTTTCTTTACCCCGAGCAGAAGAGAAGCAGAGTGTTTTCATCCCTCTGCTCAACACTCCACTTGACTTCTTCGTGGGAGAAGCGCGTTTCAAACAAATAGTTGAAGCCAAAAAAAAGCCTAACGTGCTAACACAATTTTCCAAGATAAAAGAAACATTTATGTCCTTGAGTGATCTGACTAATACGTCGTGTGTGTGAACGAACAAAAGTTGTATCTACTTTCCCTAAAAAACGGAGTACTTTTCCTGGCGGCGGTATCTGTCAAGATGGAAACGACTCGAAAGAACACATCAAAAAACAGTAGCACTCACCGGCTTCTGTAGTTCCTCGATAAGATTGAGACAATTTTGTATACGTGGTTTATCAAGTTTCTTCGGATGATGGTTTTTTATAGCGGTGGAAAAAGTGCAATTTTTCCTACCAAGTTTTCATTTTTGTGTGTGAGCCGGATGTGAATAGGAAGCACATGGCGACATGAACAAAGAGATTTTTTTAATATTCTCACCAAGTTGATTATTTAATTTCCTGTGCACCTTAAAACCTTTTTTCAAGATGAAATGACCTTGACGTCTTATTCGTCCACACTTAATTAGTGCTCGTCAATGAGCCGAGAATCATTTTCACACCTTGTCCAATTTCAATTTTCCTTTTTAATCAATGATTTCAATCGATCCTCTCGATACTGGTTTCATTTCGTCCGATTCTTCTCTCTTGCTGCTGGCTTAATGAAGTAGTCGATTTTTTTCAAAACCGGTAGCATATCTTCTCTTGAACAAAATACGAATCAGTTCTTTCAAAGAAACAAAATATATATGAATCCTCCAAGTGTTACGCACACAACACCAAATATATTTATTTTATATTCAATTGAAACTGATTGAATGAAATTGACCCTTTTATATTGTGAAGGAGTGATTGAGTGAGTGAGTCCTCGCTGAAGAAAGAAAAAACTAAACGCAGATCCTCATTCTTGTGTGTGAGGTAATAATTAAGACGTAAAGGCTCACCTTGCCGCAAGCGATGAAGAAAAAAGTGTGTGAGTAGTTTTTTCTTCTTCTTCGTCTTCTTCCTTGCCTCTCGCTGTTTCTCTTTGTGAAGTGAGTGATGTGGAGTGTGTGTGTGGATGAAGGAGCGTGGATGATCATGTTCGTCTCATCATGCACCTTTCCCCCACTTGACGCTTCTTGACAATTTATATCCTGCCAAGTTGTTGACAGTTCTCAATTGAGCTCTCAAAAGTTGGGCTGGTTTTTTTGCATGCCTCACTTTCTCATTATCATCTTTCACATACTTTTACTTCATTGAGAGAGTGTGCCTTGTGTTTTCTCTCAATGGACAATGGACCTGTGATTGCAAACATTGAGAGGTGGACGTGACACGTGACACAATATTTTCCAAACATTCGTTGTGAAACAAAGTGCTGACTTAAAAGTGTGCTCCTAGTTTCAGTTTCCATGAAAATGAATTAGTTAAAAGTACTTGGACGATATGAATGTGAATCATGTGGAGTCATAATATGGATCTTGTCTTGAACAAAAACATATTCTCGAGGAGAAGCTCCGTTTTAAATTGCACCTTGTAAAGTAGACACAAGGCAAGGGTCGAAAACATGATGTGCACACGTGCACCAGCCACCCGCGCTCGAATTCATTTTGTTGCAATGATGAAGCCATCGGAATTGGCAATTGCCTTTATTTCATTTTCCATTTATTGCCCGCATAAATGCCCACCTTAAACATCTACACACATCTTCTTTCGCCAATTCTCGTTCATTTATGCAGCCGTGCCGTTTAAAAAACAAGGCACATTTTTTATCGCCAAAGCAATAAACTCTTCTTTTTTATATTTTATATTAGAAAGGTTATGTATGAATCAGCATTAAAATATTTTTTGAAGTTTATCCTGTAAACCTTTCATCATCATCCCCATTTAGTTAGCCGTTAGCAGTTTTATGACAAGGTCCCTACCAAAATCCCACTAATTTGCGTGTGCAGTAAACGTTCTCTATGCTCCTCTCCGTTTCCGGGCTTTATTGCTGTAGTCCACTTTTGTCTGTTGAGATTTTACGATGCCCAGGTACTTTTTAAACTCTGTCAAAAGTTACACAATTAAAGTTTTACATCTCACCTTTTCCCACTTGTGCCAAGAAGGCCATCGCATACTTTTTTTTTGCATTCGATCGTCGTCATCATCATCTTCTATGAATCTCTTCTTCTTCTTCGCTCATTTTGGTTTATTGAGGGGAACATTGTTTCATTATTATCATTATCACTCGAAACATCATCATTTGCTAGTTTGCTAGAACATACCATTACGATCCGTATCATCATCTGGTTGACTGTGCACAACATTTTCCAACCACTTCTTCTTCTTTCCCCCCATCCCCCAACAAGATAAAAGAAATATATAATACAATATAACAATAAGATCATATATTGTTATGACGCAACTTTCGTTGGATAGGGTATAATACCTGGATAGAGAGAGAAAATATAATCTTCAAGGATCGCAAACCGTACTTACATAAATATTTATCTGTGAAAGAAGGGAAAACACTTACTTCTGAAGCAGCTGAGTCTAGAAAGGAAGCACATTT
>JAQFZW010003658.1:0-12317 GCA_034687055.1 Heteromurus nitidus | reverse complement strand
CTCTAGCATTTGCAATTTTGCAAACTGAAATTCCCATTGAATTTCCTTGACATCGACATAGCCCTTTATGGACACTTTTGTATTAAAAGTGTGATGAACATGTGCATTGCATCTAGAAAAGCACAACTTGGAAGTCAATTAGATAAAATTGATGTGTTTCTAATCTCACATCATGTGACATATTCTATCACAGTTATCACACTGTAGACGTTGTCCACACACATGTTCCCTCACCTACACACACAACACACATATCTTAACTTAAGGAAGGATTAGCACCGCTCATGAATATTTTCTGCTTGACAGCGTTTCTTCGTTGCACAAAAGTGCACAAAGTGTTTGTACGCGTACAAGACAAAAGTGCAGCTCAGCTTACCTCTTCTGAAGGCAGAAGAAGAAAAAATTTACAGTAGTAATTTAGATTTAGCAGACGCAGAAGTGGTGTATTAACACTGCATAACATTCAAGGTCTTGTTTCTTCTCGGACTCATGTGTAGACACTAAAAAACTTTCATCAAGAGCAATAAAAAATGCTCAACTGATGAATCAGAATGACATTCACAAAAGAATATTTGCAAGCGCGGCACACACACACAGCACACTCTTATAGAATGAATTTATAGTCTGTTTGTTGTCAGCTTGGCTAATTTGTGTCCACTACTAACTAACTGATGTGATGATGATTATTTTTGGTAGGTAAACTCTTTTTTTACCTCGTTTTAGGTGCATACTGATAATTCAAGGTTTTGCTCTTCACATTTGGTATTTGTGTGCTGAGTCGGCACAGTTGAACAAGAAACTGAAGAGAGAGAGAAGCAATATAAAGCTCTGTAAGAAGCACTCTTAATGTATCGTAAATCTCGACAAAAATCACAAATTCACTGTATATTGTTGGAGTATCACATTCGCTGCAAGAAAATTATAGGCTCTATTTGATTGCCTATTATTTCCAATATATCTCTTACTCCACTCCACAGTTTTACACACACAATGCCTCTGCTCTGTGTTTAAGTTTGAAATAACAACATCATAAATCTTTGTCCTTTGAGTTTTAGCACTTTTGCAGTCACATATTATGACTTATTTTTTCAAAGTAAAGAATGCACTCGATACTTTTAGTGTTCTCTTCGCCGGGGAGAATATAATATAATATATAGGAACACGTTATAAACTTCCCTCTTGCTTTTCGGATAATGACTAGTAGGAATATTTGTTCAAGATATACAAGAAAGAAGTAACATAGTGACAGGCTAAATTGATTGAAAAGGTTTCAGCCCAAGAAGAAGCCTTGCACAGTTGCACACAACGATGATTATTACACCAGCTGTCGCTAGAGTAAAGACGAGGTTTGCATGCGCCCAAAGATTGAATGACTTTTTTGGAACATCGTCAAGAATCTTGAACGGGGAAGTTATAGAAGAACCCACTGCATAAAAAAACTTTTTTTCATCAATTTCTACAACGCCAGTATGCCACCCATAAAAAGTAGATATTTGCAACCTTCACACATTGCTGACTTTCATTTATGTTTTAAAAGCTTACTATTCCAATCTTTCCATGAAGATAAGCCATGGAAAGGAAGTCAGTGGTTATATGCAAGAATGAATGAATGATGCGAAGAATAAAAAATGCTGAAAATGAAGAAGGAAGACGAGGGCGGTTGAAGACCAAGACTGGTTTGAGAATTTGGGCTAAACAGGCCAAAACCAGAAGGAGATAGCAGCCCAAGAGGAGTAGCGGAAAAAGGTGTTGTTTGATCTGAATGCTTTATGAGCACTCACAGCAACACCACTACCAACTGTTGTGAAGTGGGAGCCTTCAACTAAGCATCACATTCCGTTCTTAATTGCTCACATTAAAACATCAAAATGTATCTAGAATATAAGAGAATATCTCGAATATCAGCACACGTGCCCGAGTCCTTTTCTTCTTGTTCAGCTTAAGCTTGTTGTGTGGTGTGGACGCACCTGCTGCACAAAATTGCGTCGTCGATAAATTATCGAGGTAGGCAAATTGCCTACCCCTAATGCCCACCGATATAGATACATCAGCTCATGTCACATTGCAAACTTAAATATTTAGCAAAGTTGTGATAAAATATTTCAAAAACAGAAGAGTGGCAAGTTTACACACACTAGTACAAAAAAGAGCGATTTCTCATTCACCCAAAAAACGCGTATAACAAATCTACCCCTTCACTTCATACAAGCAGCACGACAGTTGCTTATCTTTTTACACAGGGCTACGTTTACAAGCAATTAACAACAAGACAACAAGACGCCACAAGCAAGCAACAATGTATGTTGAGCAACACAAATGACAACCAGCTCATCGACAAGACACACATATCCATTTTTACTGCGAATGAATGTACGCACATTGCGTAAATTTAGACAACACTTGAAGAAAAGGGATCCCTTAACATGCATTTGTCTTTCGATTTCCTTTGATTGTGCAGCCTGGTTATGTGTGTCAACAGAGAAACATCAATTACCATCTCTTTCGTTATTATTATACTTTATGCTATCTCTGACAGCAAGAAATCCGTTCTGGTGTTATGAGCCTTTTCAAACTTGCACTAGACTATATTTATTTATTTATACAGGTTGTGTTGTGGGAACAAAACGTGACATTTTCCGTATTCACTCTTCACTTCACACAATTCGCCAAGAATTGAGTGAGTGAGGCGCAAGCAAACGTTTGTTTCTGACCCTGACACATCTTTAGCACATGGTAATGCAAACAATAGCACTAGCTCAGCTCGACTATGGACTATTGTTCGTATGCAAAAAAAAAAGAGTCGGAAAAGTGCATGGCTTGATTGTGGTTGCGAGAGGAAGGTGAGGTGAGACTGGCCAAATTATGCAAAAAAACAAAGCTTGTACGCTATAAATCAGATCAGCTATTCTCATTAGCACACTATATACAATGGATTCACGAATACTTCTCCACACTGATTTGGAAGATGTGATGCATCAGTAAAAGAATGGCAAATACTCACATTCATCATATCATCATAAGATGCAATAATCCACTTCACATTACACAGAGGTGGCTAAAGACACATACCAACGATTGGAATATTCACGTACGTGATGATATGTAAATCCATATTAGGATTAGGACACGACGTTAAATTTGCAGTGCCAACGTTTCATCATTTTCCTTTTTTGTCAGACCGGTTGGCATTTTAGCAGAGGGTGAACAGGCATGAAATCAGATGACATATTATGCACCTTACTACCCCACCATTTTCTTTTGTGTTTGCAGAAAATAATCGACTTTGCAGAAAGTCAACTGCTTATTATGCCCAAGAAAATGGAATTAGTATAGTGTACCGTCACCATAATCATGATCATTATTATGCATGTGCAGGCAGGAACATGATAATGAAAATGTGACAAGGAAGGGCTAAAGGACGTGGCATTATGATTTGCTGCAGCATTACGAACTGGTATTAAGAAGCTTAGTAAAAGGGTCAGTACGTCTACTTCATGTAATAGATGCTATTGTGCATCCTACGAGTAAAAAAACGATATGCCTTGTGCCCGAAGCTTGAGGTAGCTACTTTCCTCAAAGAAACTTCCATGTTGGCAAATAATCACGTGTGTGTATCTACATCTCTCCGTAGGTCATCCTTTCTCAAAAACTTCACCATTATTATAGCGCAACCAACAAACCCAAGCTTTCATCATGTTACTGCAATAAAACTCGCCGGTTGAACGTAAATTTTCTTTTGTTGTATTTGAGTGTGCGAACTTTTTTTCGTTTTTCAAACGGGAACATAGAAATACTACAAGTGAAAAACTAAATGCATGCAAAAAGTGACAAAAAAATTAGAGTGCATGCGTGCTTACAACTGCTATTAAACAAGTAGCTACCCTTAATTTTTAGTAACGTCAGAAATACTTGGTACGCTAACAGGCTGCCACTCTTACGAAGAATGAACGCACTAAACTAACTCGCTTGTCTCTAGAAAATGCAAAACGAGAAGGAAAGCACAAAGCACGGACACCGATAATCGTTGTTTTCTGTTGAAATGATCTCTCGCCGAGCTACAATCACGGCGTAATTAATGCTCTTACATGGTAGCCCTATACCTAAAGCGGTTGAACGTCAATACTGAGTAACCGATAATCTCAACACTGACTGCTCTACGAGGTAAGAACAGAGCAGCTAAAAGGATTTCTATATTTCTCAAATAGCGAGTCTGCACCTGCAGACCCACAGAACCGAAAGAGTCACATGCATTTGTCTTAAACATCCCACATGAAGATGATGTCCGTATTCTTTAAAAAGTCAGCTTGAAATCTAGTCTGAAGAAAAAGACTTTGAGTGAATTTTTTTGCAACCACACACATTATCGTCCGTATCTGACACGGTAAAATACATTGTAACATCTATTATGCCATGTTTGTGTTGATAATGTTGCATTTTAAAATGCAATATATAAAAAATCCTTGTGGTGGTAAAGTATCCATCCGTTTTATAAAACTTCTTCTTCATTCACAACTCACAACTGCCAAGTGGGGCTGTGCGCACTCAAAGACAAAGCAGACTTCTGGTCACACGTGTAAACCATATTGTAAAAGATGAAAGACGGTGAGTCAGCGAGTAGCAGGCTGCTGACTGACTGCTGAAACAGAAGTATGACTATAGATCATAGTAGATGTATATCATGTGCACAAAAAAAGAAGATGAATAAGATTCTGCTGACTCCTTTTGACTCGTGACCCCAATTCCGATTATTAGACATTTTAGCTGAAAAACGAAACACGCAATCTGTACTCACGCTTTGAACATTAACTGCGTGATAGTAAGTTCAGATGAACATAAACCGCATAAATCAGAGAGGCTTCTTTTTTTATAAAATTAATGCTTTCGAAGATTACGGTGCATTCCGCTCTATACCATTTTCTCTCTCATTACTCGACCTGCTGCTTTATAACGGTGGCAAAGAGATGATGCTGAAAATGATGATGTAATGAAATATTGCTAATTAATTTCTTAGACGGTCTTCGATGAGGAAATCTCTTGAGAAATAAAGATAGTAATAATGAATATCTCATTTGTTGGTGAAGGGGCCATCGCTGAAGTAAATTTAACGGCCTTAAAGTGATGTTCATGTTTACAATCCGTAGTGTACTATGAATGTCCGGAAAATCGAAACGCTTAAATTATACTTACTCTCGACAACATGATCGACTTTCGCTTACAATTTCTATAACCTGAGGCAAACAATTATATCGATGTGTTCTCTTACAAGTATATGGATGTTTTTTGCAATTTTTAGTCCTAAAATTTTCCCTTGTAAACAGAGCTCTCCATTCTTCGTATACCGCATTATACGCAATGGGATTTATGCGGAAACAAGCAATAATAAAAATGTAAAAAGGCGCATAAAAAGGTAAACAACTCCTGTAATTATGATAACCATTTTCAAAAATCTCACAAGCTGCTGAATTTAATAGTAAAAACACGAGTCTTTTTGAATGAAAAACAGAAACTCAAGCTGCTAGTCAGTTTTAACGGCATTTTATCATATTTCGTCGTGCATAATAATAATAAAGATAATGGCAATAATGGCACCCACTTAACTTCGGGAGTTATTTGTTGGGACGAAGTGTTTAGCTTAGCTTGTCGGGCTAAAATGAGAATAGAATTGAGTTGTGGACTTGTGGTAGACAGTGGCAGACTTTGCTAGTTGACGAACATTACACAAATTTTGCCATTTGCAAAGTTGGAGCACGTCCTACTGCATTGGTATATTGTGTACTTGAGTGAGAATGGCTAAACAAACAAATGCTCCTTCAGTCGTTCATTGTTATAACACGAATTTTTCCTCGCATAGGTTTACAAAAAAAATATATATGTACTTATAAGAATATAGTTCCTACGAATATGAAATGCAAGCATATAAGCCTACCTGACAAAAACTAGCAAATAATCACTTTTCCCAGTAATGTTGAATTGGAATCGTAAATGTTCGTTTTGACAAGGTCATCATGACATAATAGTTAGTGTGACGATACTTGAGGTTCAGCTTATGCCAAGTGTCATGCCAGTGAAAACCACACACATGTCTGACATCACCAGTTTGTGCCGCCATGTGTGAGGATTGTTTGCTTTATAAAACTGCTTTAAGCACCATACAACAACAATCAATTATGCATGAACGTGAACCCAACCCGTATGCTTGAAAACCGAGTATTGATTAGAATGTTTCATATTATGAATTATGGCGTTAACGATAATGTTAAAACACATTTAAAGTTCATGGAATGGTAGGGGTGGTTCTAATACAGATACTGCGAAAAACCAATTTCCCTTCCAAACTTCTTCGCTGAAGATTATTTTTTCCATATGCTTTTATACATGTTGAAATGTTGAGCACTAACTTGACTAGATATATGCTGTGTAAGTTTATTTGCTGGCACCTAAGTGACAAAACTATTGCAATCGCTCACGCCAACGAAGTTCTTTTTTAGGTCATTGCCATGAAAATCGACTCAATCTCCTCCAACACGAAATAAAATTGCTAAGGTAAGACAGCAATGGTTCACAAATTGCTTTCGAAACTGATGCTCAAACAGACACGACAACGATATTGAAGAAGACGAAATACACCAGAATGTTTAAAACTTTCCATTTCCAAATGCTAAAGCCGCTTTTGTGATTCAATGCAGGATATCGGATATCCTTCAATTTGACGTAATCGCTTGAATCACCTCTTTTACTTCCAACATTTCCAGCAACTGGGTATATCGTTTGACGTGTGCAAGCACGTCGTTTATTTGAGACAACAAATAAATCCAATATTACTTTGGAAACAGGATGGAAGCTTACATTCGCTTCATGACACAAATAATTGGTGTGTTAGCTCAGAATATTCAGATGTTATGAACTTCAAGACGAATCGACATCGAGTGCCTCGTTCGCTTAGAGTTTTAAACTTCAAACACTTTGCTTACTTTCAAATTCGTAAGTTAGCAAATTACAAAGACCTTATATGAGAAACAAATTTTCACGAATTCGCAAGCATACGATACCTATAAACTTTAAACAGATAGAAGTTCAATATCCGTTTGTCCTTGATGAAATGGCTTTCCATAAGTAACACAGCCCCGTTTCGTATTCGTTCCTATTGGAAAATGTCAATTCATGAACGGATGTAATGAGATACGATACAATGGGAAATCCCCGTCCTTATTCATGCTCATGGTTTTACATGAGTGTATGACGATATAATACCACATTTTCCTTTCTTTAACACTTATTTTTCATTTTATCATCGTGCTCCAGTTTTAGCCACCTATCCACAACTGCACAATGCCAAGTACTATTCATAATATAATACTTTATAAAACTTTACTTTCTTTATAGTGCAAATTTTGCACTGCGAAATTTGATGGATTTCCATATTTGCCGTATAACGATTGGCAATATTTTGATTATAATTTGTGTAAGGGAATTGACAATGTTATATTCTGATATTACCTATTTAAACAAGGTCTTGTATCATTTTGTCATCTTTCTTTGTTCTATAGGCAGGGTTGCGTCCACAAGCTGATGCATGTTTTACTCATTTAAAATCCGATATTGTGCAAGTGCAAGCTGTAAGATGTGCATGTGACTAGAAGAACGTTGTAAACTCGGAACATGATAACGCGGTCAATTATAATTGTTGGTGTTTCAACTTGAAGCCTGAGCATGGATGTGAAATGAAGCATTCATCTCGCCAAATACAAATATCAGGTTTTGAGTGACAGAAGATTAATTTTAAAGAATAATGCATCTTAACAAGTACTTAACATTTATATATAGTTACTATAGTTAGAAATGATCCGTTTTGGAAGAATTTGATTATGTCTGAAATTTAGAACAATTTGGTAATTCGAGAAGAAAAATATTTTCCGGCGGGTTTGTCCGTGTGTTTCAAGAACACTTGGGTCACAAAATTTACCTACACTTGAAATTACGTTTTAGGAATGGATAGCTAGCCAAACGAACTCATGTGATTCAAAGTCAACCGGTGGAATAATTGATAATGAATAATTATCCACTACACCTTTATCGGTTATAGATGGGTTCTAGGTGAAACCCAAAGTTTATGATAATAAATGATATTACTCCGGATGGAATAAGTAGCTCTAGATTAACTTGCTTAACGGTTTAGTGTGCCGGCTGATTAAATCCACTTCATTATGGTTTTTCCATAAGTTAATCTCCTCTGTAGCAATAAATTGAAATGATCAGTCAGAAACCACCGTGTATTTATTACGCCAATTTATCACGTAAGTGGTAATTACAGCATCACATCAATTTATAAGAGATAAGACCATTCATGCCAACTTTTTTAATGGGGAAACCTTTGAATTCATGACTGTTGTTGAATATGATTGAGTTCCTGCCTACTTACAAAGTGTGTATTAAGATAAGATGGCAATGATGCATCTCCAGCATTAATAACACCCAATAGGAGCGCATCGATAGTTAAATTATGAATGAAAATGAAAGCATGATTCAATCCTAATACATAAATGATTCAAGAAAATTCTGACGTTCGTGTATAGCAATTACTTTAAGTCTTTAAGACTGTTGACTTTACAATTTTACACAGCACGTGTATGTCAGGTCACCTTGCATGAGAAATGAGAATGCTTGATGAGCCCATGACGCCAAACAAAAATAGAATGAACTGTCTGGAACCTGGCAACCGTACAATGTTCCAATCACGAACCTCTTAAATGTAAAATGATAGAATGGAAAACAGAACTTACGTCAGCCAATAAAGTTGAATGAAAATCCTGGTCATCCCATTTAAAATTCGATGAGAAAACACCTCCCTTAACCCTGGAAAGAACGACTTGACCGTTGACCGTGGAGTAAGAAGGCAGCAAATAATGATTGTTTAAGTCACAATACGACGATTCAGTTTGAGTACGTCTTAATTCGAAATACGAGTTACTTCTGAACAAGTAGGATTCTTAAGTTAAGGTTTACATTGAACACTGTCCGAGAATAATTTGATATCACTTCCAACTTCATGAAACTTGTTTTTTTTGCAACTTGCAAATATGTGACACTCCAGGAATGGAACAGTTTATATCATCATCGTGTCGACATTTTAATTACGCTTACAAATATCTCTTCTAACTAACTTGTACTTCACATGTAATTCGTGTTTGATTCCTACGACACGCATACTACTTATATGTCAACCATTGACAATAAGGCATATGATAGAAGCCGCTAGTAAGGATTTTTTAGTACGTTTCAAGCCCAAGTTCCAGAACTTCCAGAGAGGAGAGTTCAGAACAGTTCGATTGCTATCAACAGAAAGGGTTGATTGATATTCAATATATTACAGACGAGAAGAACTGTCACCTGTTGACTAAGTGAACGATGAATTCCAACGTTGAATGTGACAGATGGACATAATTATCAATACTGGATAAATGGAATTCTCTTCAATCTCTAGAATGTAGAAATGTCGTCCACAAATTCTCTGTACTGTCAGTAGCTAAATTGGTTTTAGAATACTAATTACATTTTGTACTACTACATGGTACTCCTGACTGCTACAACCGTCTAAAAATAGTACTATATACCAATTTGTCTGCTTCCCTAACTACCCGGAGCTATAATTTGATGTCACTCAATTAATTTCAAACGTTTTCCTTTCTTTCTCCGAGACCCTAGACAGTTCAATTTCCAGTAAAACTAGTAACTGAACACAAAAAAGGTGTTCAGTGATAGCGATAACACCTCACCTGCGTGAATTGAAAACTCTTGCTAATTCTCACGAGCTTTCTGCTAATTTCCATTTAAATCTCAATTTTTCAATTAAAATTCAAAACACAGCATCATATTACGCCGCAAGTCTTTCTTCCATCAACCTTCACCAAGTTCTGCTTGAAATAAAGAAGCACGGTACAAAAAAGTACTGCATAAAAGAGTCAAATCATATTTGAGTCATCAGTGACAAATATATTCCATATTATTATTTGTCCACGGTTGGAGAATTACCTCCTCTCACCAACAACGTTTTTATACGAGTTCACTAACTAAAACTGGAATACACGGACGACTGACGGAGGAAACGATAAAAAGTCGAAGGTCCCGAAAATATTTATTATATTATCCACCTCAGTGTCAAGCACCGATCCGACCTTAGCGACTCGCACACGCACGCAAGACTAAAATACTAACAACTACTAAATACATCAATCTCCTCCAAAACACCTCCAACGTCCCACATATAATATGTATATGTCTTCCCTGTCTTCGTCTCTCACATGCCACATGTTTCCAAGTAACAACTTTGGGAAGCAAGTTCCATCCTTCGTTGTTTTCCTTTCTTGTTCCACAAACTCCTCCAAACTCCACTATTCTTTTCTCCAACAAAAAACACTTCCACCACCGTCGTCAGCCGTTGTTGTTCCACCTCCTCTTCAACACACCATTCAATTCTCAATCAAACCGAAACACATATTCACCCTCCTCAATATCTGTCAAAATGAAGTTGACAGGTGAATGAAGAGGAGCTTTCAGCCTTGGAAAAATTGACCAGCTTCTATTACCTAATCAATATTTACATTAATTCTCGTCAAGTTCATAATTATTTTTAAATTTTTTTGTCCATATTAAGCTGTCAACTAAAAGGCTACAAAACTCAACTGAAAAACGTCAAGACTATTTTCTCTCTCTATACATATTTTTTTGCGCACGCAGGTAGAGCACCAGCACACGTACGTCGGAGAGAGGAGATTTAGAGGAGACGTCTATAATATTCCCAGCGAAAAAAATAGTTTATATCATCCGGTGAGGGAGACTGTGTGATGAGGACTAACCAATGCTGGTAAACACACGCTTCTCCTCTCCTTTCTTGCGAACATGATGAGTTGAGAGTTTGGTTGTGTGTGTTTTTTATGCGCTCATTCACATCTTTTTACCATGATAAACGTGATGTTGAAGGCATGGCTGTGGTTCTATCTGTATTATATTGTATTGCACACAAAAAAAACGAGAGAGAACGTATGTTATTTTGTATAGGCATCAAGGAACAAGAGAGAGGAGCATACATTTTTTTAGGCATGTTGCAAAAAGTGAAATGCTCATATTACACTTCAAAGTTTCAGCTTGCAACTTGCCAATATTAATATTTCTCAGGGAGCCGACTCAAGTTTTTTTTCTGTTCTGCGAGGAAAAAGTTAAAGCTTAAGCTTAGAGCGAGCATCGGAACATGTTGAAATAAAATGCATACTGTATGAATATGAATAATATATAAGATGTAGTTAAAGTATATTATGGTTTTTGTTGAAAAACTCTTGTCGAGCTTTGTGGATTGGATATGATTAGAAAAAAGAGGTTTTCATGGGCATATTGCTCGTGCCCATGTGTGTTTGTGAAGGCTTTTTGTTGTATTGAGGAGGAATAATATCAGTTCATAGTATGAAAATGTACAGTTTCTTTCCTTCACAGACATCAGATCAGAGAGGTTTTTCTGACAAGAGAATATAGAAGCTCTTCTTTGTAGAGCAGTAGTGGTCTTGTATATTGTACGTGAATGGAGGAGGATGATATGATCTTAAGGCATATAAATATATGTATCAGAATGTCGTGGGCAAGTCCCCTCCACCCCGCACCCCCACAGCCCGCACGTTCTTCATCCCGCACCTGGGACAAAAACACTTTACGCTAATAAATATATCAATCTACTTTTGGAAAGGACATCCTTTGATTCCTTACAATTCCTTATGTATGTATGTTTGATGGCAACAGGTAAATTAGGCGTTTGAAGCTAAAAATTTGATTGAACTGCTGCGGCTGCAGCAAAATGTTTTATGCAAATACATCTTTCAAACCTGTTGGGTATATAAAGAGAGACAACCTTAGAACCAATCACATTCAATTCCTTCCAGTTTCATCAACTACACCCACTTCTAAACTCAGGAAATAATCTATTCTAATCTTCACCAATCAGAAAATGAAGATCCAAATTGTATTGGTTGCAGACCTCGTCTTGTGCAGTGGCATGCTTGTTCGCACTCAGGAAGAATCCGATTCTTTCTGAGAAATCCTGATTTCCACGTTGAGGATCGTGAATCGCCTTTGCAACTGCCCCATCAACAGATTCAGCCCAACTAAAATCAACGCATTCTTCGCCTTCTACGATAATGCACCGGTAAATCTTCCCTTCTTTTTCTTAAAAATCTCAACTTCATCTCATCAATTTATTTATTATTTTGTTTTGATGAGCAGGGCAAGGACTTGTTTGTGGCATGTCAAACGAAATTATTCGGAGGTCCCTTGAA
>JAQFZW010003657.1:0-12322 GCA_034687055.1 Heteromurus nitidus | reverse complement strand
GCCAAAAAAGGTCGCCGTATGCAAATGAGCTGACGATATCTCGTCAGACCCTTTTCAATCTTTTGAAATTTATCTTTGCCTCATTTGCATGCGGCGACCTTTTTGACCTTTATATTTTTAAAACTTTGGCACTCTCCAATTTCTTGTCCAGATGCACTCGGAAATGAATACAAAATAATTGACCTTGGGAAACCGCCAAATTTAGTAACAGGTTCAAACTTGGAGAATAACAAGCTTCCTCCCTCCGAAAAAGGTCGAGGTCCGGGAACGCCGAATTCCGGATTAGGGAATCCGGCCCTTGACCCTGTCTTCACTGATTTTTCGCAATTAAGAATTCCTCTTGTTGTCAAAGTTATTCCACCAAGGGAACCAATGCAAGGAGAAGGCGACTACTACGATTTGCCAGTGAAGGAAAAGGGCTACGTGCTCATTTTGAATATAATGTCTTTTGAACATTATCCGAACGGGAAGCGGCATGGTTCAGAAAATGATGTGAATTACATGAGCAATTTATGCACACAACTTGGATATCAAGTCTACCCTGGACGAGTTGAAATGCAGAAGGAACAGAGAACAAAAGATGTAAACTATTTATCAAATACTGAAATGCATTTATAATTTCTCAACATTTACACGAAAATGTGCTTGTTCACTGTTTCAGCAAGTCAAGAAATTGATTCAAAGGTTCAAGGAGGAATGTGAAGCGAATGAGGCGAAATCCGTGATAATATTCATTGGCAGCCACGGTCTTCATAATAAAATATTGACTTCAGACTACCCACTGAAGTCCAATTGGAAGGATGACACGGGGAAACTGGACCTTCACGAGGACATTCTCAGCGAGTTCACCTCATCCGCCTGCCCTTGGCTCGAGGACAAACCAAAAATGTTTTTTGTTCAAGCATGCAAAGATTTTGAGCCCAAAGATGAGCTTGCTCCACCACCAACACCAAAGGAGTTGCCTCATCCAATTAAACATGCAGTTTTGATGGAGGCTCAATTCCCTGGCTTTGGCTCGCACAGGAATCCTCTCGTAGGAAGTTGGTTTGCCTACATTCTGACGGATGTGCTGATGACATACTCGTGTCAAAAGGATTTGGGTTCAATGCTGACATTGGTAATTGGCACATTGGCATTAGAATATTCCCCTTTTTTGTCAATGATTTTTCTCGAATTTAATTATAATTTCGATGTGCAACTTATTGTAGGCTCGAGACAAGCTGGAAAAGGCGACTGCAGTCACAGACATTGGCCAAGCAGCTCCAATACATGATTTTGGTTTAAAGACTCTGTACTTTAATTTGGAGCATTCTTAAATAATATGATGCTAAACACATATTGACATAATATTATAGGGCTTTGAGTTGGCGCAAGTATACAATTAAATTATATCAAGAATTTGACTATTTTGAAGATGTCTAAACTCAAAACAAAACTGTCAAAAACCACGTGGTCAAAATATGCAAGTACACGGATTTCTCCGTGAACAAGTGATTGAAGCTCCCTGCAAGCACATATCTTTCTCATGAGATGGTTGCTCGAGCGCTACGAAAATATGAGTGACTTTGAATATATGTGCTAAAATTAACTTGGAATTGGATCATTACGGTACTACTTTATTCTTCAATTCATGACACATACTCAAACTTTTCAAAGGAAAACTGTGCTCACATTTGGTATTCTGAGCTTAATATAGCTGGACTATAATTACAATTTTATATATTTTTGAATTTATTAGGTAATATTCACACGGATCAGCTCAGCAGGTATAGCTTTTAATTTAATTACAATCTGAATCCATCCTATGTATGTTGCTCATGTTTCTTAGGTGTTCACAAAATTTTCATCTATAAACTCGAATACAATGTGTTTTTGAGAGTTGTAGACAGGAAAAGTTCTGGTCCAATTTGAAGCTTTATCAATATATCCAAGCAAAGATGATGCGTTTCCTTTTCAGCTCTTCTCAGATTCACAAACCAGGTCAATGCCAATTGCTATATTTTCTCCATTTTCCCAAACTCGCGGAGATCAAAGTTAAATCCGTGCTCCACTTTCAAGTAGTGACAGAATAGAACAAGGTAAACATTCTTTTGGATTGGAGGGTGAGATCGAGTAGTTGAAACTGGGTGAGTTTGGGAAAATCGGGTTGCTCTGCTTTTCGTGTGGTTCCCAACATCCCAACGTATTTTTATTCGCGACAAAAATCACCTTTGCTCCGTATCTCAACTCATCCCGATCCGGAATTTGTGGAAGTTTGAGAGAAATTATATGTAACTGTCGCCAAAAAAAGTAATTCGTAATTTGTAATTGTGTTACAATTTCGTGTAATTTCGGGTTCTCTGCATAAAATACAAATAGATTTGTGCTAAAATATTCTTCAATTTGGATGATAAATATCTAATATTTGACTAACATAAATCCCGCCTTATTTGACGAATAATTCGCAGAAGATAATCCCAATGCCGATGGTGATTAGAGTGAGGCCTATGCCAACGACAAGAATACGTGTGGAGGCCTTGCAGCTTCTTTCCAGCGATTCCGGATCCCAATTCCTCCTCTCTTCTTCGAAATGATTCGGATGCTGGAAAGAACGCAAGCGAAAAATGTATATTTGGGTAGAAGCAAATCCGATAATCACAAATATTTCCTTACCGAAAAGTTGTTTGGGAAGACCGGCACCATTGTCAAGTCTTCTGAGATTCCGGGGGTGCACAAAACAAGCAAAGAATGGAAAAGTAAATTCGGAATAGATGTTTTAGAAATATATTTTCGGTTCATCCTTGACGTATCCTTGCTCGAGGTAGACTGATTCAAATCAGCCTACGAGTGGAAAAGGAGCTGGCAAAAATTCAAGGTCAACTTTTTTGTACATTTGTTCGGTGCATGTTAGTGCTGCGAAATTTATGAAAGGTGGGTGTTTATTCAGAAATTTCTGCTCCCTTTGCGAGGAATTGTTTCCCAATTATCTAATTGTCGGCATTTTTGATGGCATATTGAGAGAGCCTACTCATCCCCCACGCCAGTTTTCACGCTAATTTTTCGTGAAGCAGAAGTTCTAGTACTTCTATGTTAGTTAATGAATCGTCATTTCATCATGTAATGTTTTAAATGCGAAAAGATTTTAATCTTATTCAAGCAAACTATCAATCTCTGACTTCAAAACTGGCCCTTTACATTACAAGACAAGCAACAACGAAGGTTTTCTGTCCAAATTTAGAAAAGGCATTTCATTTCGACAGGAAACTTCCCAACAATTATTAATTCTCAATCAAAAATGGGGTTCAGCTGAAACAGGTATAACGTGGATTGCAACTATAACTATTCTTCAGCAAAATATATTTTCCAAGGTTATTCTCGAAAGTGAGATCAATTATTTTTGGCTTGAAGTTACTGTTGAATGAACTCATGCTTTAAGTTTATTCCTTGTCCCTCATCATATTGTAGTTGCTGCGTTGTCTCACAAATACTTCGGTATCACAATCAACATTTTTACGATGGAATGTTTTCATCTTCTCTTGGGATGCCTTTTCATCGTAATCGTAGCCGTTGTCAACTCCCACGATCCCTCTGATCCTGATTACTTTGAGATCGGATATGTTTCCGAAGAGGAAGACAAGGAGGACCCCGAACCCAATGGTGACGATCTTGTTCAACTTCGACGAGTTTTGCTAGATTATTCAATTTAAATGGTGACATAATTATTACTTCGTATTTTTCAGTTAGGAACAAGAAATGCCACTTGATAGAAGAGAGAGGAGTGTATCGCCAATGTTGGAATCTGTCTCCAAGATAATTCGAATCCTGAGCGCATTCGGGAAGATGGGTCCTATTGTATTGTGGGTTGAGTGATCGAAAGAGTATGATTCGAGGTCCTGGGTCCGGTATTGCATTATTTTGCTGTTGTTCCTATCCGGAAACTAGTAACTCCCCTTGAATACCCATCACAAAACAGTGGACACGCAATCTGTCTACAATATATGCTAAATTAACTATGCTTATTATATTTGTTAAATGCTAATACATTTTTCGTGAAGTCGGCATTTCATTGTGAAACTTTCTCTTGAAAAGAAAACAGGAATCCAGCTCCAACATTTGTTCCTTCCACAACTAAAAAATGTTACATAAAATTGCATCACGCTCCCTACCTGTGGCCTGTGAGCGTGGAGGCATAAGAGTCAAAAAGAATGAATTGTGATTATCTAGATTTTCATGAAGTTTTCTTGGGGAAACTTTCACTAGCAATCTATTCTATTGAATAGAATTTCTGCGACATTTTACCACAATCGAAAGAAAGCTGCTGGAACGACAACATTCAAATTCCACCTAGAAACTGAAAATGTCAAAGTGGCTTCAAAAAAGAAAACTTTAATTCGCCTCAACACTCTCACCGCTGTAATGAATTTTTTTTAATTTCTCTACAAAATCCGCTATTATGCTGAATCAAATGCGTCTAACAACTTCACTTCGTGACAGCTTTAGAGAACCTCGCGTAATGTTTGCGAAATAATTCCGTATACATTTAATAGGATACCAATAAATTCACCAAGTTATCCACACCAATATTACAATAGTCAAGAAATGTCTCCCTCCGAGCTGAAAAGAAGGGATACGTGGTTTGGAATATAATTGGTTTGAAGGCAAGTGCCATTTTGTAAGCATAACTATTTCTCTCGGACATTTTCAAAATAGTCGTTCGAATTTCGTTGGAATGCTCACTTGAAGCTTCCACAATGATACATTCCTGATAGAAAATAAGACATGCCAAGGGTGCAGTAAGTAACATGAGCAAACCTAATGACATTCCCATGGGAGACATTAGAAATACATGGGTGTGTCTGATGATGACAAATGTGCCTGCTATCGCAATCACAAGCATTCCAAACGCATGAAATGAGAACCTAACTTTGCCGGTGCATTCATTCGAATTCTTTGCAAAAAGCTGGAGAGTCCTATAAAGCCAAAGCATTCTGTCGATGGGAACATTTCCAAGCTGCTCAGTAGCGAACTTTGTGTGTTGATCGCGCCCCGTTTTCCCCAGTGGCAAAGCAGCAGCTGTCCACATGGCCACAAGGTTTACTGAAAGGTATATCTGCAACAAACCTATGACTACCACGTTTACGCATGCATTCACGGCCCACAAGTAGAGAAATATGAGAGGCAATGATTCTAGATTAGCTTTGATATCAATTTCAAAGAATATTTTAAGGAAAAGATGAGTAGGCTCTAAAGGGTGAAAGAACGCCCCTGTGAAAATAAATGGAGCGGCTGCGGTAAATATACAGATGAAAGTTGTTATGTATTCAACCCTTTTGTGTGGATTGTGATGGGGTGTGGTGTATCTAAATTTCACTGAAAAGGACATTATGAACTTAAATTTCTTCCTGCCTCAAATATTCGAATGGACTATATTATATTGTAATACCTTTGAACGCATTGTCCAGAAGAAAAACGTCATTCATCACCGAAACGAGTTGGTGACGGACATCAAGTATAACGTTCGCTATAAGTAAAATGCTTAAAACAACCATCCCAAACACGTAGCACATGACTATGGCAAGGAACCTCTCGTCTTGTCCTTGTGGTGAAGAAGATGTGCCTCTACCCTCTTCCTCAAGCTCGACATTGACTGAGAAAACGTAAGCTGCCCCGAAAACGAAGGCCACGTACGCTCTACCGATATAATCGTATAAGCAGTAAGTATACCAGTGGTAACCTTCGCTCAAAACCAATTTCTCAGAATTGGGGTCCCAGAAACACAAGGCAGAAGTATGCTTCAATATTGCGCCGAGGCGGAATGACACCATTTCTTTTATTCTTTTCGTTATCATTTTCTTGCTCTTTTAATGCAATAGCTGATTTGACGCAGATCTTGTTAAGTACGGAGAAGCTCACAGATATCTGACGCGTAATGAGATTCTCGACTGAATTGTGAAATATCTTTGTGTCCACGAGTTTAGCATTCAAGCCAAGGTAAAGTACCTGAATACGATTTGTCATCGAATGCAATTCAACAATGCAAGATCTAAACGGGAAGTAATATTACGACGGAAAGACATGGCTTTTGCGTTTTATCTAAATTGAATATATTCAGGGACAAGCTTTTAGTTGTTTATGTTCTCATTTTTTTGAGAAAATCTTGAATTTGATCGTTAGAAATGATATGATTTTCGAGGTACCAAATATTAGGCTTAGGCAGGATGTACCTGTACCTGTGTTAGTACATGCTAGTACATATATTTTCGGTTTGATTTAAAATGTGGGTTCACAGGTTTTCTTATTTCGCGAAATATCTTTATGACAACTAGAGGGAAGAACGTTGATTGTACTACCTCTCCATTATGCAATAGCACGTAGTGCGGTTCGAGACGAGCACAACTAACATGTTTCAATTTATTGGGCACTGGATTCTGTACTTTAATATAGTACAACCTTAGAATGCGAATGAAACATATAATTATGCTGGGCAGAGTTGATTCAAGTTTACAATTAGTAATTATATCAAGTTGCTTTAATTTCGGATGAATTTCGATATAGCAATGACGCAATTCAGTTGTAACTCCTAGCCGCTGTAAATAAGGTAATTAGTTGAGGCGAAGGGAGACAAAAACCTCCTGCTTATCGCAAATAATAGTGAAACGTGTTCATACGGGTATTTCACTTCAACCAAAAATGAAAAGAGTAAAGTAGAGTATTCAATTTTAAACTTGTGGATGCCTATGTACACACTACACACCGAAACAAATGGATTTACAGAAATCATTTTTAAAAAGAAAAGTGTGGCCTGTACTCACACTTGCTATTCTAAACTTTATATTT
This sequence comes from Heteromurus nitidus, assembly GCA_034687055.1. Lineage (NCBI taxonomy): Eukaryota > Metazoa > Arthropoda > Collembola > Entomobryomorpha > Entomobryidae > Heteromurus > Heteromurus nitidus. The sequence continues at coordinate 5,506 of JAQFZW010003657.1, read as the reverse complement.
CTGGATTATAATTACAATTTTATTGTATACAACATTGTACACAACATATTACAACTTTGTAATATGTAGGTAATATTCACATGTATATTCACAATGTACAGCAAGTACAGCTTTAAGTGTAATCATCATAATCCGAATACATCCCATGTTTCTCATGCCTTTTAGTATCTACGTGCATGCAAACAAAAAATTTCAACGTTTAAACTCGAAATACAATATGCGTTTACTTCAACTTCATGAACTTTATATCCCAGCAAAGGAGAAGCATATACTGTTTTCAGCTCTTCTCAGATTCAGAAACTAGGTCAACGCCAATTGCTACATTTTCTCCATTTTCTCAAACTCGCGGAGATCAAAGATGATTTCGTGCTCCACTTTCACCCAGCAACACAAATGAACAATGTACACAATTCTGCTTTTGGCGTGGAGGGTGAGATCGTGATCGAGTTGTGGAACTTGGAGAGTGAGGGATAATACCGGGTCTTACTGCTTTTCGTGTCGTTCCCAACGTCCCAACATGTCTTTATTTTCCACAAAACCTTCTCAATTCATTCAGATTTTATGGAAATTTGAGTGAAAGTTAAGTGTAAACACAATAGATATGTACTAAAAATTCTACGATTTTGATCCTGAATTTCTAATACTTGACAGATACAAATTGAGGACATTAATACCACCTTATTCGACGAATAATTGGGTGAAGAGGATCCCAAACCCGATGGTGAGAAGAGTTATGCCTACGCCAACGACAAGAATTCGTGTGCAGTACTTGCAGCTTCGTTGCAGAGATTCCGGATCCCAATTCCCCCTCTCGTCTGCAAAATGATTTGGCTGTTGGAAATAAAACAAACGGAGAAAGTTGGAATGATTATAGTTAATTTGAGTAGACGCAAATTCTATAATCATGACTATTTCCTTACAGAAAAGTTGTTTGGAAAGACAGGCACCATTGTCAAGTCTTCTGAGATTCGTGGAGGTTCACAAAACAAGAAAATAACGGAAAAGTAAATAATTTTGGTGAGATTTTTAGGAAGATATTTCGCTTCATCCTTGACGTATCCTTGCTCGACGTAGACTGATTCAAGTCAGTCTTGGAGTTGGGAAGGAATTGCAAAAATAAGTATTCAAGGTCAACTTGTTGTTGTAAATATGTTCTTTGCGAAAAGTATGTGTTTAGTAGGAAGTTTCTGCTCATCGTCAGTTTGCTCGGAATCGTTTGCCAATTATCAGATTGTCGGCGTTTTTCTGGCGTTTTGAGAGCGCCTACTCATCACCCACGCTCCTCAGGGTGCAAAATTTTCATGTGTCCTGAACAAGGTAAACTAGTGTACTTCTTTTTTTAGAAAAGCGTCATCATTTTAGTTTTATATGTGAAAATATTTTCGTATTTCTTAATGCAAGAAACTATTATGGTTATTACCCTGCAAAGTTTCTCCTCGAGTTAAGGTTTGCCTAAATTATTGGAGAGACCACATACAAACCCAACATAAAAAACGGAGGAACTCAGCCCAGATTCGCAGTTCCGCAGAAGTAGACATTTCCTCGGGTCCATCCTTTCTCTCTGTGATAAATGTTGAAATGTATCTCCACAAGTTTTAATTTCTTGATAGATTCCTCGAAGGTCTTTGTCAAAGACGCTTGGAGTAATCATGAATGATCATGTTCGGAAAACTAATGAAATTGATAATAATGTTCACGAAATCGCGTAGGTCGTTATCTTTTAACTATTTATATGAAAACTTATGTGAGATTGGAAATGGAAATCAATGTGAGAATTTCACAGATCCCTTTCTCCATGCGGTTATTGTGATTTGAAATACAAAGCTATAGCTAGAATGTATGTTTAGGATTTGTATATTTGTGCACTAAAAAAATTCAGATAAACTCTCGGAGACAAAGCAGAAGTTTCTATTTTCTGGGATGTCATGAGTATTTACAATATGAACGAATTAATTCTATCACAACTGTGTTTTTGATCACATTGTCAGATATGGAATGGACCTCAGCCTTGAAATATATTCTTTAACACAATCTTTTTTCCCAAGGTTCTTTCAAAAGTTGATATCCATTGTTTCTAGCTCGAGGTTACTGTTGAATGAACTCATTCTTAAAGATTCTGCAGTCTCTCATCGTGTCATCTCAGCGTTCTTCCATCAAAACTACATTCGTGTCACTTAAAACATTTTTTCGATGATGTTTCTTCTTCTTTTAGGATACCTTTTCATCGTCGCCGTTGTTAATTCCCACGATCCCGACAAAGAAGCAGAAGAGTTTATTGCTCGTCATGGCGACGTCATGCCAAATAAGACTGTCAAGACCGATCCTTATTCCTTTGAACTCGAGCATTATCCCAAAGAGGAAGACATGCAGGACCAACACGAACAAGGTACGAATTTCACAAGATTATTTCAATCTAAATTATGACATGATTCTTACTTCGTATTTTTCAGTGTGGAAGAAGAAATGCTATTACCACGGTAGTCCTTCAAGAAACGGAACTTGTGAGGAGAGAAAGGATTGTATCGCCAAGGGCGGAATCTGTTTTCAAGACAATTCAAATCCGGAGCGTATTCGCGAAGATGGGTTCTATTGTGGAGGGAGTGGTCGAAAGAGTATGAAACGAGGGATAGGATACGGTATTAAATTCTGCTGTTGTTCCAATCCCGAGTCCAGTGACTCCCCTTGAAAACACATCAAAAAACAGTCATCGCGCAGTCGTTCTAGATAGATATCAACAAAAATTAATAATGGATCTACTTATATTTATGACTACAATTTTTACAAAGACGGCTTTTCTTTGTGAAACTTTCTCTTGGAAAGCAATACCCCGGCTCAGACATTTGCTCATTGCGGAACTAACTATCTCTTTGCGAGTTTTTTCATGCAGTTTCGAACAAGTTGTAAGTTTGACAGTCTTTTACAGATTTCGAGTTTCGACTCACAACCAATCTTGAAGTTTATGTTGGCAAAATATGAGAAATTTGAACATGTAGTAAATAAATTGTGGATTTCGCTAACAAATAAACAAATCTAATAGAGTGTACATACCATTTTCAATTCCATGTAATTGTGCAATCAACCATGAGAATTTAGAGAGTAGGCGTCGGTTCTCAGTAGCCTTTTAATATGCTTCTCTGTAACTGATATATTTATGAAAACTGAGTGTCAACAATTTGGTTTGATGATGTTATGTCGTTTTTCGTTAAGTTAATTAAGTAAAAGTTTAAGTAATTAAGTTAATTGGATAGCACACGGGATTTTCCTGCATTTTCATATCCCAACTGAGACAGCTCACCGTATTTTCTGCTGTTGTTCAGGTGAAGCATCATAATATCATACATCCATTCTCCCTCGTTGCCTTACCTGCGAGGGCTTGGATATGTTTTATTGATAGCCATTTTATCATTCGCTTCGCCGGCTATCTGCATTGGAGCACGAAGAGAATTATGGAGTTTGGAGTAATCATAAGTAGAATAATAGGGAAAGAAGAAACCGAAAATGTTCGCGAATAATGCCGGCCTTTGTCCATTATCTATAGGAAAACTTTTATATGATTCGGAAGGCGACAGTGTTCATTGTCGTAAGAGGATTCTCGTGTGGCACATATCGAGAAAAGATTCAAGATTAGAGCCAACTTTGGTTAACTTATTATGTGGAAGTAGAATTATGTTTTAACTGAAACGTTTATGAATGAATACCTATTTGATTATAAATTCTCTGACATACTCTGAACGAAACATGTCTTCAGACAAACATTTAGCAAGTTTTGAAGTAAGACATAAATATATTTAATTCGGAATCTCTTGAAAATCAAAAATCTTAAAGGTTAAAAAGAAAAAACAACAAATAAGTTACAGATTGTCGTTCTTGTTCAAACTTTACATTTTCAGTTATAATTTCCTTCTCATATCGTCAGGTAAAAATAATGATCCAGATCCAGGTGCACACATCTTGTATCTCCAAAGTCAGTCGGTTGTCAGGTCGACGTTGATTCCTTGTGGAAGTAAAATTTTGGCGAAAGTAGTGAAAGAAGGGAGAGAAATTTCAGAGAGCATTAGTCACATGACGAAAAGCTGGCAGAAGAAAATCCCAATCCCGATCGAGATGAGAGTGAGTCCAACCCCGAAGAGGAGAATGCTCGCTCGAGTCGTCGTCTTGCTCCTTCTTTCCAAACTCTCACGATCCACGACTATTGTTCCTCCTTCATTCTGGCTTCGTGGGGGATCCTACGAGCACAAATGAAAAAACCATTAGACCCAAATTTATTTGCGAATTCCAAAACAATAATAAATAATTGAAACATCACCGATAAGTTATTGAGGAATGTCTGTGCCATTGTCGAATCCTCTTAAAGGAATTATGGGTCTACTTGAGACAAGTAATAAGTAGACTTTTGCACCAAAGAAGCTAATCAAAAAAATGTTTGTAAAAAGATGCACACCGTTTCCTCGCTCAAGATGAACTGATCGGATCCAGTTCCAAAGTGGGGAGATGGAGCATACGAAAATCTCAAGGTCAACTCTAGTTATACGCGAAGAGGAAAGGTGTGAAAGATGTTTATCGTGCTCAAGAATCTCATCTGCATCCCAAGTACAATTATTATCCATTTTTGAAGGTAAATCTGGACTGTGGAATGGGATTTAACGGGTTTACATTCCCCTTGTGTGCAAATTTTATCACAACTTATTTTTCAAATGTGGTGTACACTTGTGCTATCGACAAAGGCATATTCATTGGCATTTATTCGATTTCCCCTTGTCCTTTTCGCATTATAAACCTTTTTGCGAATTCAACGCCAAAATGATAAAAAATTGTCTGAAGATAAATGTAAACGAGCTGCATATTTTCCCAAACAATTTTTTTCTGCGAAGAAAAACACAAGTTTACATATCAGTTTATACATTGATCATAGTTTTTCATCCAGCCAGTAACAAGAACACGATTCGATTATTCATCATTTCATGTCTCTCAAAATATAAAAAAATAGCGAATCGCTGAAACATGTCCAGTTCCAGTTATGTCCCCATTCTGCGTATCTCTCTCCAAAATACAGTGGGATTGCTGATTTATTGAATTAATTTGTCATTATGTCCAGGGAATCGATATTACCACAGTGGACAACTTTTAGCACTGTTATAATTCCCGAGATATTCCATTCACTAATTAGCGTGTTAGATTCGTCCGCTGATCTGTTACTTTACTATGTCTCACAATTCTCGTTATTTCAATTAATTTCTAATCAGTTCAATCGATGTCAATAACGTCAATTTTCAGACTACTCCTGAACTAATATAATTTTGTCGCCGTCGCCAGAAGGAATGTCGAACATGTTGACCATCTAAAGCAAATTTGCTCGCAAAATAATCAATTTAGTTTATTTTTTATTTCCGATCCTTCTAGTTCAATATTATGTCAGTAACTTACCAAAAACTGTTATTCGTAGTTTCAACAATATTTCAAGCTCTTCTTTATTTTCCCCAAAACAAGTCAATAACAATGTTGAAAT
>JAQFZW010003656.1:0-12328 GCA_034687055.1 Heteromurus nitidus | reverse complement strand
CTAACGTCGTTACAATAGTCAGACCCGCACGCAACATAATCTAACAGTCGTGCTCGTGATTACTGATTCCGATTATTAGTACTAATCACAAATTCAATCAAGTTTTATTCCAAAATATGTCCCTACAATTAGACATTTTATGTAAATTCTTAGTTTCCTTCGTTCAAGTTCTCAAAGTGTAATCGTAATCAATCTCGTACTAACCCATCCATAAAAATTTTCATGACAGCATCGACACATTTTACCAAGCATTTTAATTGAATCCAATTCTGCATTAAATCAGTGATGTCACTCTCGTAAAGACCAGAGAGAAACTAGCTTTGAAGTCGCATATATTTCGATGAGATTTTAATCCTTCAGCTCAAGCTTCACCTTGGTCTGTCCGTCCACCTCTGCACATATAAAATCCTCACGAAACATAGTATTTTATTGAAGGAGTATCTACATTGTACGTTGCACATGAAGCATCGCCTCGCTCTTCAGGGACACACACAACTCAACAAGGGCGAATGGCTTACAGAGCTCTAATATATGTATTTGTTTGTCTATGAGAAATCCAGCAACCTGCCTCAACTCCCATATTTGAAAGCCATACCTACATATCCCTACATCCTTTAAGTGTAAGCTCTTTTTTTTGAAATGGCTTTCTCAGATGACTGATGTTTAGGTGATAAAAGTTTTTCTCCTCTTCTACACATCTCTCTCCTTTCGCGTTGCGTACTCATTTCACTTCGACGATATAGTCGACAAGGCAGACATTCCTTTCTACACTTTTGCTGGGGCTATACTAGCACTCTAGCCCACTTAGAAAAAAAAACTCGTCGGTAAGCGTATGCAGCCAGCCCCGCAACTCCGATGATGATATAAATGGAAAGAGAGTGTTTTCCCTTATGTATTTTTTTGTAGGGTCGAAACTATGACAAACGGGATATCATCGTACACAAAAATCCGTATAAGTGACTTGTGAGAGTGCACATGCACAAGAGAGCAGGCAGATATAATATTTTGAAGATATAGAAAAAAAGACCTGAGTTATTCGACTTGGCTTTTTTTCTGCCCTTCATACCTGCATGCTGAGCTGGATGTTTGAGATGCCGCCACAACTCCTCCAAATTGGAATATTCAAAAACGAGGACAGGAACGAGCTCTGAGTCTATTCCAAATGATTTTAAGAGAGTGATGAAGCGATCTTCATCGTCCTCCTCACTTGAACCACGTCGACCTCCTTGCCCATCATCCGAGTGGGGGTGTCGTCCCTTGGAGTTCTTGTCAGTTTCCGAGGGTACCTCACTCAGCGGTTGACCCCCTCCTTCTGGGGCAGCTTTCAGCAAGTAAACTTTCATAATTTTTCCCCAGTTTGTGTTTGTAATATATTTCACTTGTTCACAGTGATTAGTTGAAGGGAGTCATGATGGCAGATTCAGATCTTTTATAGGTATTTAGTGCCAATCATTAGATTAGGTAATAAGGTACACAACAGTTGCTTTCAATTAGTAAATTAGAGTGTTGACTGTTCTACAGATTTGTGTCGTTTAGTATCGCATCACTCCACTTTTGCCAACTCCAAGCTTCAAGGGGTGAATTATATTCATATTATAAACATTTGGAGGAGTCGCCCAAAACATCCAAGGTTGTTTACAATACACAGAATGCAAGAGGAATAAGAATAGAACAGGTGACAGGCGTGACTGTGGTTCTCTTCTCTGGCAAAAAACATAAACTCAAGTGAATCCTTCCAATATTGGATTCTTCTGGCATTGAAATTAATGAATAATGCCAGACAAACACTTAAGAACTACGAATAGTTGATTTGATAGTCACTATAGTTTAATGGAAAATAATGTGCAATTGGCTGCAGAAGTTGGAAGTTAATGTTTATTATCACACTTGTGTTCTTGGAGTCAGTCAGTCATTTGAACGGAGTGTGATGTGCGATTCGCGCTCTGTTAAACCTGATCTGCGGTAGAAACAAAAGTAAATATTTATTATTATTATTTTTGTCTTTTTAGACAGAATTAAGTTTTTGTGCTTTTGTGTCTGCTAGTCACTGTAGTCACATTGATTGCATTCCCCTCGTATATTTACAATGGTGGCAGTGGAGGTGGAGACTGCGAGACAAAAAACAGAAGAGATCAGTGTCAGGTCGTGAATGAATTAACGCCCTCCACTCCGAATGATACTATTTTTATGGAAGTTTTGCTCCTCCACAAGTTGCAATTGCAAGTATTTCGTTAGATGTTAGATGTGAGAGAGGGAGTGGAGAAATTATAGAAGATTTTGTCACTTATTTAAGGCATTATCAATTATGGTGACTGGAGGGAAGAGATCCTTGACAGGTGTGACTCTGACTTGTTCACTGATAAGCTGACCGAGTTTTGTGGTTGTCAATATACCACAGAAGTACCAGTTATTAATATTTGGGCTTCTTAATCTGTCATCGGTGTTCAAATTGTGCTACTGTTTTATTGCTTGAAACAGTTAACACGTTAACAGTCAGGTAGACAGTAAGTAATGTAAATGTAAACATTATTATAATAGGAAATTGTAGGCTTGTGGTTCCCATTTCTGATTGTGAGTAAAATCAAATAATACTGGAACTACCGTTGGTGGTTGGGTAGGGTTTGAATCTAAAAGCAGTTAGCAAAGGGACATATAAATGGTAAATGTGTCTTTTGTTTTTGCAATTGTGCTCTTGTAATCATACTCTTGGCTTGGATTGAAAATGAGAGGCTCTTGCTCATGAAGTTCTGTTAATGGCATGATGAATGGTGTCATTCATCAATAAATTATATAATTTGCTTTAATTGTGTCAACACTTTTTAGGTAGACACTCACTGGAGAGCAAAGTGTCTTTATAAAACGAAGACCTTTGAGTGGACGTACTCACAAATCAATCACAACGGGACTTTCTACCGGAGGGTTTTGAAGTTCGTACCTGTAGGAGGTTTTGGGTAGTATGGGAGAAAACGATAATGAGTGGGTTGATAAGGCAGAGGAAGAACGATTAGGGATACTTGCAAAATATGACAAAGGACGTGAGGAAGGGGCCCAGATTGACCCGTGGGAGGATCCTGCGTTTGAAATTTATCATGCCACCGACCACTACGGCTTCATACAGTATGTATATTTTTCCGGTCTCTTTCTGATGTTATTATGTTGTGTGCAAAGTAAAGGGTTAATGAAAATATTACACACTTCAATTTTGTAGCGACACGAGGCTTCCGGAGAAAATTGGTGGACAAGAGCTCAAACGGAGGGATTTAGAAATTGAACGAACTGACAAGTGGATCAAGATGTATAAGGCATGGCCAAAGTACAAGAACGGTGAAAAATTTATCAAACGAACGTTTAAAGGGATTCCGAACAAAGTTCGTGGACTCTTCTGGACCCTCATGTTAGATTTAGAGAACATCAAGAAGGAGCAGGAAGGAAAATATATGGTATGTTTACTTTATATTTTCAAAATTTTGTAGAAAGACGAAAGGATTTAAGGATTTGTTAATTGACACTATATTTTCTCATCTTGTTTCAGGAGATGTATAGGTTAGCCAGATTGCATTCTCCTGATATACGACAAATAGATTTAGATGTCAACCGCACGTACCGTGATCATATTATGTTCCGTGAAAGATACGGTGTTAAGCAACGTTCATTATTCAATATTCTCGCCGCTTATTCGATTTACAATTCCGAAGTAGGTTATTGTCAGGGTATGTCACAAGTTGCTGCGCTTTTGCTCATGTACATGGATGAGGAAGACGCTTTTTGGGGATTAGCTCAACTGATGACTGATCAGAAATATGGAATGCATGGTATATCATACAAATAGTACACATGTATTGTTTTAGAATGACTTGGTAAATGCCAATTAGGATTTTCAATATGTGTCATGATTTTACAGGTTTCTTTGTGGCCGGTTTCCCGAAACTAGTACGTTTTCAAGCTCATCACGACAAAGTCCTCCAAACGCTGCTACCAAAGCTGAAGAAGCATCTCGATAAGCAAGGTGTCGACTCGGGCCTATACACGTTGAAATGGTTTTTTCAGTGCTTCTTGGATAGAGTACCTTATGAACTTGCTCTGCGTCTGTGGGACGTGTTTTTACTCGATGGTGACAAAGTTTTGACATGTGGAGCTTACACGATACTGAAAATACATCTCAAACCTTTGGTATCTCGTAAAAGTATGGACGACATACTCGGTTATTTACAATCAGCAATACCAAATAACTTCTCATTGGACCTTGACAAAGCTATTGAAACGTATCAGAAGTGTATGGATGACTTGAAGCGGAAGAAACTTGATACTGCTGGTGAACCAAGTGACGATGAATTCCCTAAGAAACCTTTCGGTATAATTGAGAACATACCTAAACCTATACCAGTTAGAAGAGAAGCGCCGGATGAAAAAATGAATAAAGAAATTGAAACGAAAAGGCAGCAGCGCGCACAGCTTGCTGCGGATGAAACCGATGATTTTGATAATGAAGAAGAAGAAATGGAAGAAACGTCTATGATGGATAAGGCCTCTGCGTCACGAATCTCACTTGCTGCTACCTCTATCGCGTCCTCATCAATGGCTGATTCACCTCGAAACGTTCAACGCCCACTTTCAAGTATTTCCAACATTTCCTACGCATCTGCAGTACAAGAATCTACTGGAACTCTGGAGCGATCAACTCCGTTGAAAATGAATGGAGTTAATAATCATGTTAGAAGTAAATCGTCCGTTGACAATCCAGCCAAGCTAAGCCCAACATCAGAGTATTTCGATGAGTCATCTGATGCGACTCGCTTGGCCTCCAGAGATGTTGCTTCACAGAATTCAAATGCAACTAGATATTCTTTCCATTCAAATTCAAGTCATGTAAATCCTCAGTCATCTGCAGCTGCTTTAACATCGTCACCCACTAGAGACACAATGAGCAAATATAGTGAGAGATTCCATTCAAGCAACATGAATAACGTAGAGCTAGGGAACTCTATCAGTGATAAACGCCATACTAGTAGTTTAGGACGCAAACCCGTGAAACCAATTCGTGCTTCGAAGTCTTCAAGTCCTCCACCGCCACCGCCACGCTCGTTGCAATCGATGAATGCATCGTCAACTTTTATTTCTCACGAACAAACAATAACCTCATCAACTGCCAATTACACATCTTCAGTATTTGAGTACAGGAGTTTGGAAATTAAAGATCACGGAGTATATTCAAGAAATCAGGATAGCTTGGGGAGAAGGAAAGAACCACCTCCCGTCAGTCCACGTAAGTCAATTATCACCAGCACTTCTCCTCAGTCATCCTCAGGAAGATCCTACATCTCAATGGACTCTTCTGTCTCCTCAGTCAACATTCCTGGTGGTGAAGCAGTTAGAATTCATGTGCCATATAATAACGAAGCCTCAACCGCCCCGCCACCTGTTCAAACTACTGTTGTTAGTACATCGATTTCCACTCGGAATGGCTTAGATATTAGCAAAAACGACCCTAATCGTATCAAAATTGACGTATCGACAAACTCCCAAATCCCGTAGTAATCTTCGATGGTAATTTATTGTCTTTCGGATATTATTGCAATTGCAAGCTGCTAAATCCTAAGATCTACAAATCTGCAACTCCCTATGCACATCTTTCAACTGGAACGACGGCTCAGAAACTAAACATTTTAATACACATCAGATAAATATTCATAATTTATGATGTTTTTGTGTTACGATTAGTTTAATGGTTACAAAACGACAGGCACTTCTGCTTACTTACACACAACCGAAGTACAAGCCACCTATATACGCATAATATATGAAACTATGTATTTCTGTTACTGACTACTAAACTGATTAACTAACTGCTCTCTTTCCGCTTGCTTCAGTTATTCATAGTGTTACGAATAGGACTTTTCCAATTAGTGGCAATATGTTGGAGTGAATAATCTTGATGTTACTGGTGCTAAAGAATCAACCGTCTCAAGTCTCATAATGCGACTAGTGAATCTTATCAATAGTTTATAGCCTTGGTCGTCCTCCTGTTGAAAGATGAATGACATACCAAATAAATAGATCTGATCGTTCGCCATTGATACTTGGTCTAATTGGGCAAGCTACAATAAGGCTGCTTTAGCGAATTTCAGAAGATGAAATCCTGTAGGTAACTAAACAAAAAGCTATCGTTGTTGTCTCGCTATGCATTTATCCTCAGTCAGACAAGTTCCTCGAAATAAACTGTTGACGTCATTATAACCTTAATCATATCTAGTATTGTGAATTGACTCGATATTATGAATTGCTGGTATAATAGAGAGACGATATTATATTATATAATATATACATACATATATATTGACAACGACGCCATTTTTGAACAATATGTATTTCATATTTCTATTTATTATTTACTTGGATTAGTAGATATACCGAAAGATGAATGGCATTTGCTACTGACTGATGAGTTATATTATAGTTGTAGACGACGAACGCAAAATCACCTATAATAATACTGAAAAATGAGAAAACATATTATTCAAATATTATAATATATTAATAATAATAGAGATGTAAGAGTGGAAATGCGTGACCATAACATTTAATGTCTTGCTGTTTAGTCATCACATTTATATATGCTATATATATATATAAAAAGAGGCGTATCTGCGGTCAGAATGGTTCCTCATGACACGTTAAATCTGCTGTTGCAGCAATAATAACCAGTAAACTGCTTTTTTGTAGCCATAGAGAATTTATATGATATAAATTATAAGATTCTGTGTTTTGTGTTTAATGAGTTTGTTTTTTACTCGAGTGTTGTTATTATTATTACATACTTATAACATGTTTTACTTACGGAAATTATAAAATACTGAAAACCGTGAAACTAAATTATCTTGCTGTTGTTTGGTACTTTGGCATCTTTCCTTACCGACCAACGACATCTCATGACATAAGATGTCATGAGAATGTTAATAGATAGAATACCGGGTTTATGAATAAGCATCTCCTAGAATACATCGTTAGTAACGATGGTGTCATAGCTACCGTTAGTAGATCTCCATATCTGAATGGATATACAATATGTGTGTGACATTTATTCAATGATCAATGAATTACTAACATGATCTCATTCAAATCCTTAATATGTTATATGTTGATGTCATTTATGCTATACAAAAGAAAAAATCTCCAATTCGCACAGAAAATGAAATGGACACCACATGTCTGTTTATTCAGTTTTTGGAACGAAACCCGTATTTCTTTGCGCTGTAAAGCATTATTCCCAAAAATTAGAAGGAAAGTTCCGTAAGACATTTACATTTTGACTTGCAGCTGCTATTTATGTGTTGCAGATCTTCTTGGCTAGTTGCTCATGTTTACTGCGTACTGGTGACTGAGAATCTCTGATAAGTTGGCTTCCTCAAGCTGAAAAGGCATTACTCATATTATGTGTTTAGTGTACAGAGTACTAGATATACAATGAGATTGTGCTTTTTGGTACACTACTAAAATTGCAATCAGCTAAATTACAATTAGATATTCATGACACCTGAGTTCGTTGACATTTTTGAGCAATGATATGAGGTTCACCAGTATTTTTTAGCTGAAAGATTTCCCGCATGTTTGTTTTTTTCATGTGAAAATCCTTATCAAAGGCGTAGAAAGATTGTTATATAAACGAAACTTACATTTGTATAGTTACACTTACGCGAGATTCTCTAAATCTACTTAATTTGAAGATGTAATTATACATTTGCATGATGCAAATTGCATCCAATCCCATCTCTCGTCCTGTGCATGCAGATATTATAATTGATTGATATAGATTTCTATATATTTCATGAGCAATCATATTGTATTTGTAATCTTCTTCTGGCTCTTGCATAGTAATACTTTTTTTGCTGGTGAACTGAGTTCACAATACAAATCATCATCTCATTATTGAGGAAGTAATGAAATGTTTGATATTATATCGCTTCAGTTATTATTGTTATTATTGTGGTTGTTCTTCTTCCTGGGACGATCCCGTTCCCGGTTGTTCTTAGGCTGTTGATTATCTCTGGACTTGTTCTTCTTGCCAGCCCCACCTGAGAAAATTTAAGGAATTTTAATTATTAAGAGTATTAACTATGAGTGAGAATATGTTTTAAGTATTTTGACTAGCATCTCTATATCACAACATACCTTCTTTCTTCCCTTTGCATTCCTTCCTAATTGTTTTTTGTTCCTCACAAACAGCCGCGTCACCTCGCTTCAAGGTAAAAGTACGAGTCCGAACTTTGGTTTGTGGGTCACAAGCACTCCAAGACCCCTTCTTGTATTTGCACTTGTCTGAAAAAACAATTACATACATTTTTTTAGTTTTGCAACCTATTTCTACATTGTGTCACGAACACGTGCAACACAATATATATGTTCTGCACGCGTGGCATGATGCAGACATTAACATATTATTATCCAAACAAACGGAGTGCAGACACGCACCCCTCGAAAAAACAGCACTTTTTTGCCAAACAAACAAAAACGTGTGTGCAAATATTTTCATTTCTATTCACTTACTGTTGTTTCCATTAGCTGGAACTGCTTGACGTGTTATGCGACGAAGGAGATCAAGCCCATTCTCAAACTCGATTTCAGCTGCAGTCGAGTCCTGTGTCAAAGGCTTTGAATTCGCTTGAATACACAATAAGACCAAAATGGCAGAGATGAGAAGCAGAAGATGCTTCATATTGTCGTCCTTTAAAGTAAAATTGTAGCTCAAGCAGCGATATAGTTTTATATCAGTTAAAATCGAGTTTGATTCTTCCGAAGAAATTCCAATATGAATTTCTATGTCCTTTTCCCGTTAAAAAAAATCTCCTCGCTGGAATAGAAATATGGATAAAAAATCAGTTATATATTAATAACAATCTCAAATATTTTGCACTGCCAAAAAAATTATTGTCTACGCATGCAAAACTATGTAGAAAATAGAATTGCGTTCGTACGTGAAAAAAATTTCTTGTCAGGCACACACACACACGCAACTTCAGTTTTTCAGAGAGCCATTTGGGACGCTGGCCAAATATGCAAGAGAGAAAAGAGGTGAATGAAGTTGTATGAAAGAAAACAGCAAAGAGCAGATCACCAAACAACAACAGACACGTAAATAAAAATATATCTGGAGAAAGTGTAATGACCAATAAACCACGTCTCTTCTCCTTCTTTTTTTGCCTCTGACTCTGACTCACTTATTTTCTACATTACCTGACAGCCTCTCGCACAGATATCTTCTCTGCTTCTGCTACAGTCTCAAGTGTTCCAGCGAATACACGTCTCCTATATTGCCTCTCACTGTGGTCGTGTATATCGTGGCGATCTTGTACTTTTGTACGTGTGCATATAACACTTTGAGCATTTGGAAAGTGAAAGGAAGGATGAAGATAGTGTAAAATGTCCGTGTCCTCCATGCAATATGTGCTCACTTAAAGCCTACGTGTCATTATTACGTGAAGGCTATATGCTAGATATAGCAAGGGAAAAGTAGGAGAGAGAGATGTGTTATATTTAATATAATATGTGGTTGGCCTAGAAATAGGGCGGGTACACTAAAGGATCAATATCATGTTTGCGTATGTACATAATAAGCGGATGTGGAATGTGGCTAATAATAAGGGTTACGATTTTTATATTGCATTCCTCATAAAAGCTATGCATATTCCATGAACTTCTCCATCCTATATATTGTAGACTACCCCTTTTCATCCACACCAGTCTCCACTCTGCACTAATGGTTCTTGGCGATTACATGCTTTTCCTTTACAAAAACTTCTTCACCAAGAAGTAAGTAGCCCAATTCTAAAAGCATCCACTGAAGACGAAGAGAGAGAGAGAGAGAACATGAACGCAAAGTGCTAGCTTTGCGTACATGATAATAAGGCACCAAAAAGGAGTAGTGCTTTAAAATTCACAAAAAATGTCAGAGACGCTATAGTAATGGTCTGTGAGAGAGATGCAAACTTGTTCTCATGTAAGCTCTCTCTTCACTCCACTCCAGCTTCCTCCGTTTTTTTGTTGTAGGGTATAAGTGTAACGTAACATGCATTCAAAAGAAACAAAGTATATCGTCGTCATCCTCTTTGCTACAAAAGTAAACTGCAAAAAGCATATTTTATATAAGGAGTTTTCTGCATTTAGCGTGGAGCATTGTTGTTTTACATGGCTGCATGATGAGGGGTACCTGTAAACTTTTCTCGAATGGAAGAATGAGAAGGAAAAAAAACTTTTGAGGTCTTCTTGTTCTTTCCAGTTGTAGTCAATAATAGTGTGGTCTTGATGTATACTTGCACAGTTCAAAGACCTGCAAGAAAAGACCATGAGTTTTACAGGGAAACTAGATGGGATTTTTTTTTGTTTCGTATCGAGTTGTGATGCTAAAAATTCTGGTCATTTTTGTACTCGTCGACGAGAAGGACGTAAACTCATCTCAATATATTTTCTTGAAGGTGAAAAGGGTACTTTGGCTGGTACTCTGCTGGACTTGGAAAACTACGCAGTCCTACAAAAAAGAGGCATATCCAAAAGGACTTTTCAAGTCTTTTATTTTATCTTCGTACTTAATGTCATGGCCGATGATCCTGAGAAAATGATGGGAAGCGATGATTGCAAGAGGGGATGAGAATTAAAATAATATGTACTTCATGCTCGAGTTCGCCGCATCCTCTCCATTCCATGTATCTTTTGACTTGTATGCCAAAAAGAGCCAACGCTTTTGATATTTATTCTCTTTGTCTATTATATCTCGCTGAGAGCACATTTCCTTACCTTTACATAATTAACTCGGCAGAGGGTCTCTGAATAGGTATATACATATACTGCAGATATACTTTTGATGAATTTTGCAGATGAATTTTTCATGTCCGCAGTAAAACGCCATTGGTTGTGACGACGTGGAGTAAATGATATTTAAGGAATCGTATAGCGTAGAAATGTATTATGGTTCTATTTTTTTCCGTTGTGGAATGCAAATGACATTTGACTGACAATCATTTGTGAGGAATGAGAGTTGCCAAAGAATGATACTTTGTGGAGTAAATCGAATTTTGAGGCAGGTTTACACATTTTTGGGTAGGTATATTAAAACAATGCATATATCATTTACTTTTAAGTTTTAAATACAATAAAATGATGAGTATAGAGAATGGACAAGGATTTCAAATATTTTGTGTATTTGATCAAAGATTTTTATCATATTGCAATTTGAGTTGAGAGCGGCTTTGCCTTATCATATAAGTTGTAAAATAGTGAGCTGTGTGCAAAGATTTCACGTATTTGGTACAATATACGATGATATATTGATATTATACTGGCCAACAAGTTTCGTTGTTGAAGAAGTGATTAATGAAAATGCATATATGTACTCTTTGTAAGGTCAACAAAGTGGGTTTAGGCAGAATCCGCAAACCCAACTCGGTTCTGGCCCATATCGAATTCAGTGTAGAATTTACCAATGAAAACATCTCCAAGAATCCACAGAGGTCCCAATGGAGGTGGAACATCCAGCCCAATGAAACCCGAAAGACACACAGTTTGTCCAAACTGACTCACAGTCAAGACGTAGTCCTTTCCTTCCAAGACGAATTCCCGTCCTCCGAGCGTGAATTTAATCTCAGGTAGCTGAGGTATCTTGGCGCAGTCAACTCGATATTCTCCTTTCATCAGTGGAGTAGCTCCGATTTCTTCGTTCAGTCTTTTGATCTCGTCAGATGGACCAGCCAACAAGCTGGTGCCAGTGTCAGCAATAGCTTGGCATCCGCCGCTACAGTAGGTACCGTTTCCGCCAATCTGAACCCTGGTGCACAAAAGAAAAAATTGCTCATGCCAACTTACTAATTCAAGGAAAATTTAATAAATTGTAATCATGTAAAGAATGCCACGCACTTGTCCATTCCAAACTGCCAGTAGCCTTTCTTCGTAACGTCGACATAGGTGAAGTCACCTTTGTAGTATTTTGGATCAGAACCTCCAAGGATCAATTCTCCACCGGGGCCACCTGACGCATTTCTGGAAATAAAAAAATATTATTTTATATTATGAAATATTCTTTGATGAACACAATTTCCACTTGAAAAACAAGTCGTCATATTGTTCATCTTGTATATACCTGTTCAAGTAAAACGAAAATACGGGACTAGCCACTAGTTTTTGTTTGATCATGGTGGTGAAAATAGTTGGGATTCGATCGACAGAAATGGTATCATAGCCCATTCCCAGGATGCCATCGAATTTGGCTGCGACGAACGTCAATCCTGGCTCGTTAATTGCTTCTGCAAACACTTGGTTCTTAACCTTCACTCCGCCAATCTGA